>JANAVB010016306.1:0-46425 GCA_029216955.1 Iris pallida | reverse complement strand
CTCACTCAGGCGATGATTCTTTCTCCGACTATGATGCATACAGCGAAAGCTCAGAACAGACAGTGTCTTCTACTGTACCCAGAGAAGTGACAGCTTACGTTGTAATGAAGATCCTGATGCTTCCAGTTCAGCAAGTCAAGAACAAAGAATAGCTGCACTAGAAGATAAGCTGAAGACAACGGCGAAATGGTCGCAAGTATGCATTCTATTATTGTGGCCCAGCACACAGTACCACCGACCGTACCTCCTACAAATCCTGAAATCATAGCATCGTCGGTGCCTGTTAATGCAGGGTTGGGGGTAGCATCTCTTCCAGTACCTCCTGTACAAGTCCAACCTACACCCAGTCAGTCAGGTGCTGGGGGTAGTGCTTATTATGCTGTTCCTCCTCCTAATACTGTGGTTCAGCCTGCTCCTTCTACATCAGTGGAAGATGCCAATGAAGCTGTGAAGCTCCTGCGAACTCAGTTCGAAGCTTTCAAGGAGAAGGACAACTTGCAAAGATTGGGGATCAAGCAACCTTACCCAGTTGAACGAAAGGAAGTCCCGTTTCCTCCAAAGTATAAGATCCCAACCATTTCGCTGTTTGATGGCAGCACTTCTCCCAGTCAGTTTATTAACCACTTTGAGGTTATGACTGTCCAACTTCAACCAAATAACGCTCTTCTTACCAGAGTATTCGTCGGTTGTTTAGCCGGCGTAGCATACGATTGGTACAGAAGCTTGCCCGATGGTTGTATCACCTCCTTCTCTGGCTTAAAACAAATCTTCTTGGAACAATTTTAAGAGGGGATCAATGACATGACTATGTCAGCTCTCAATAAAATCAAACAAAGGCACAATGAAACTACTGAGAGCTTCATTGAAAGATTCTGCCGGAAAGCTTTGAAAATGCCTCCTAGAACTCCGGCTGTTGTCACCATAGACACCTGCAAGGCAAATCTATTGCCCATCATCAGCATGTGGATGGGGTCTACTCAATTCCAAGATTGGCCATCCTTTATTGTCAATGCTAAAGCGGCTGAAGTTAGCGCCGACAAATTTAAGCAGCTAGGGGTACAAATGTCTAACCCCGACCGGGATGAACATCAAACATCAGGTGGTGGCAATCGCCAGAACAACCGCAAAGCAAAAAACTTTGAACATTAATTTGAACAAGAACAAAGAATCTCTGGAAGTTAACGTAGCTCCTCCTACGTCC
Source organism: Iris pallida (assembly GCA_029216955.1). Taxonomy (NCBI): domain Eukaryota; kingdom Viridiplantae; phylum Streptophyta; class Magnoliopsida; order Asparagales; family Iridaceae; genus Iris; species Iris pallida. The sequence goes on along the minus strand of JANAVB010016306.1, from coordinate 45,224 downwards.
ACTTATACTCCTTCAGCACCTCTACCGAGAGAACTCGTCCTAAAGTAGAATATTCCTTTGACGAGAATGACACAACGAGCATCTTTGATTGCTTAATCAAAAGCAATAAAATTCAACTTTCAGATCCAAAGAAGCCCGATGAAGTCGTAAGACTGATCATCCCAAGTACTGTGTCTATCACAGGTTTATCGGACATCCCACTCGAGCATGTTATGTGCTCAAAGGCAAAATCTAGGAGCTGGTTAACGCTGGCATCGTTACTCTGTAACAAGATGAGAAGACTGTTACCGTAAACATGGTCTCAGTTCAGTTCGGTGACTTCCCGCCCCAGATGGTACAACATGGCGTCATTCCTATTCCCAAAGCTACTCTTGAGATTGAGAATCTTCCTCCTCTACGAAGTGACGGTCTCGTCCCCTTGTCTCTTGACAATGGCGAGATTATGTGGACTCATGCAGATCTTGCTTCAGAATTCGAATTTCCCTCTTCCTCCAAGAAGAAAGACCGTTCCAAGGGCAAGACAAAGATTTGCAATATGGTGTCTTTTGACCCCATAGTTGGTGAAGAAATCCTGCTAGGCACCAGATCAGGGAAAGCTTATAAAGGATTACCCCGAAGCCCAAGAGAATCCTGCTTCTTCCTCTGAGCCTGCTCCAGTACAGCCTGCTTCTATTGAGGATATTCCTACTGCTTCCTCACCGGTTGTGATACCCATTCCTCCCAAGCCGACGGTCGCTGACAAAGGTAAACAACAAGTCCGCTTCGACAAACCTTTGAAGAAGACCTCTCCTTCTGGACTTGAAAAGCCTTACAACTTTGATATTTTAGCTCAGTTAGCCAATACACCAGCCAGGATCCATCTTCGAGCTCTTGTGCCTCTCCAAAGAAACTCGGAAAACTCTGAACGAAGCTCTCATGCAAGCTGAAACCTGCTTAGCCCTTCTGAAGAAGCCGAAAGCAGAACCAGTCTCTTGCCTCCATTGTCATAGCGTGTTGGAGTTAATTCGAACATAACTTTCACAAAGATGACATGTTGATGGAAGACAACAGGCACGATCGTCCCTTTACTATACAAGATACGTCGACTCGATGAAAGTCGATCGTATTTTGATAGATCCAGGATCTGCTCTCAGTATTATGCCGAAGATAATGTTGGATACGCTAAAAATCCCGGTGCATAGTCTTTCCAGTACAATCACCACCATCTTTGGGTTCAATCAGGGAAGGAGTGAGCCTCTGGGCAAGATTCGCCTAAAACTCAAATAGGCAATCTTCGCACAAAGGTTACCTTCTACATCATTGACAACCATGGTCGTTCTTACAATGCTTTGCTGGGAAGACCATTTCTGCACGAGCATAACATTGTCCCTTCGACTCTCCATCAATGTTTTAAATATGTTGATGACAATGGAGAGGTCCAGAAGGAGGTTGCTGATCTCTATCCTTTCAAAGGCGTCGAAGCATATTGCAACGATGCTCGTATGTATAAAGATGAGTTCATGAAGGTTGTCCTGTCTTTGGATAGTGAAGAAGAGCAAGAAACAGTGCCTAATGACACCCTTATTATTCCTGTCAAAGGGCGTGTTTTTCGTCCTCAATCCTCCAAGCCACTGGCTATTCATTTGCCAGTTCAGAAGCAATCAATTGATGATCAAAATCAAAGGGAGCTCACCTCTTTGAGCCGCTTGTTATTGACTTACGTCGTAACAAGGACAAAAAGCAGCTCACTTCTTCGGCCACTTGTTATAGATCTACCTCATAACAAGAAAAAAAGGAAGCCCACCACCTCTGAGCCGCTTGTTATCGACCTCCGTCATAACAAAGCCAATCCTCCTCCACGTTCTTCTTCTTCCCCTCTTGTAATCAATCTGACCAAGCCTGCTAAGGCTAAAGGTCCTGCTGTAAATACAAATGTACAAATCAATGAAAAGCATTTACTTTCCAGTATACTGATGTCATTTATCATGCTAAATGCTATTTGGATATCTTAGATAGCTTTCAGTCATTTACAATGGGAGTTGTGCAATCTGTTTAAACTGAAGTCTCATTTGAACACCCAAAGGATTCATATCGTATTGTTTCCGCTCGTAAGAAAGGCGAGAGTCCAATACTTTTTAGTAAAGGACCGGAACAATAATTCAGCTATACGGATGATAGCAAAGTTAACGACACGGGACATCTTCAACTCCGTCGTTACAGTCAACAATCAAAAGACATCATCCGAAAGATGGGTTACGACTTCAAGAGTGGTCTCAACTACGGTAAATGACGGAGAACTCCTCTCCATACAACTATTCCGAAAGGAAAGTCAGAGATGCACTACAGCAGGACCAAAAGAGGTCTCGGATATGCTTCACCTCCAGTGTTATCCCCAGCAGGCTCTGAATCCGATAGTGAAAAGCGCTCTAACTCTTCTGATTCCAGATTATGGGATTCTGACACCAGTATCGGTCAAGTCTATCGGTTAACTGTATCTTCTAATGTGGTCTCCGTCGAACATCCAAAAGGATATGACGAGGATATTGAAGAAAATCTTGAAACAGATCCTTGGGCTCAACGAATGAATACCCAGTGGGAACTCTGATTCGAACAAAGGGAACCTCCTACAGAAGATCAAATAGTTCAAATCGATGTAGGAGAAAACGGGTCACCTCGTCCAATATTCATCAGCAAAAACCTTCCAGAGGCAGATAAACAAGAATTAATTCTTATGATTAAATAATACATTGATGTCTTTACCTGGAGTTATGAAGACATGCCAGGACTGGATCCTAAAGTTGCTACTCACAAATTGAACATCTTGTCGAATACAAAATCGGTCAAACAACAACAACGGCATTTCAAGCCAGAAATGATGGACGCAATCGACGATGAAGTCAAGAAGCTTATTGCTTGTGTCTTTATCAGAGAAAGCAGCATCCTGATTGGGTTGCTAATATTATCCCAGTTCTAAAAAAAAGGTAAAGTTCGAGTCTGCATCGACTTTCGGGATCTTAAAGAAGCATGTCCAAAAGATAAATTTCCTCTCCCTATCACGTCATGATTGATAAACTTGTGGGTTCGAAAGAATATCTTTCATGGATGGATTCTCCGGTTACAATCAGATTCGGATGAATCCTGAAGATGAAAAGCACACTTCTTTTCACACTCCTCGCGGAGTCTACTGCTATATTGTCATGCCATTTGGTCTCAAGAACGCTGGTGCAACATACCAACGAGCCATGAGTACCATTTTTCGAGATCATCTGCACAAGACTGTCGAATGCTACGTCGACGATATTGCTGTCAAAAGTCGTCTGAAGGAAGATCACATCCAAGACTTGAGAACTATCTTCAATCTCATGCGCCAACACCAACTCAAAATGAATCCCACCAAGTCATTCTTGGGTGTCTCTAGTGGTAAGTTTCTCGGCTTTGTCATTACCTCTAAGGGTATACACGTAGATCCCGAGAAGATCAAAGCCATTCAAGAGATGCGTCCCCACGCAACCTAAAAGAGCTACGAGGATTTCAAGGTCGACTTGCGTACATCAGAAGATTCATTTCGAATCTGTCTGGACGCTGTAGACCATTCACTCAACTCATGAAGAAAGGTGTTTCTTTTATTTGGACTGAAGAATGTCAACGAACATTTGACGACATCAAGCGGTATCTCATGAATCCACCAGTCTTGGTGCCACCAATCTCTGGTATACCATTCTTAATGTATGTCCGTGCGATGGACCATTCATTGGGTGCTTTACTTGTCCAAAAGAACAAAGAAGGCCACGAACAAGCTATCTATTATCTCAGTCGTACTATGATTGGTGCTGAACACCGTTATAGTCCGGTCGAAAAAGAATGCCTAGCTCTTATGTTTGCTGTTCAAAAGACTCGACATTATATCATTGGCCAAACTATTCATGTCATATCTCGAGTTAACCCTCTTCGGGTACTCATGAAGAAGCCTAGCACACTCAATTCTCGGCTGGCTATATGGGCCATTCTGCTAGCCCAATATGACATGGTATATGTTCCTCAAAAGTCTGTTAAAGGTCAAGCAGTGGCATTTCTTAGCAGCTCACCCTATTCCAGAGACATCCAAACTCTACGATGAAATACCAGATGAGACTTTGGAATCTAATGTAGTCTCTGAAGAATTTTCTACTTAGCGTCTATTCTTTACGGTGCATCTAGGATTGGACCCAATGGTGCCATTGTCGTAGGAGTTGGAGTTGTCCTTGTTTCTCGGGCGGGTCAGCTATCCAAAGAGCCTACTCCTTAGATGAGCCTTGCTCCAACAACGTGGCGGAGTATAATGATCTACTATTGGCCTTCAGCTAGCCAAACAACTTGACGTTGAGTATCTTGAAGTCTATGGCGATTCCAAGTTGGTTGTTAATCAAGTTAGAGGGACCTATGAAGTTCGCCATCAAGATCTAGTGCCTTACTTTGAAGCGGCAATCAATATGGCTACATCATTCAAAGCTTTCTTCATTGAATATATACGCGAGCTTGCAATACTGAGGCAGATGCTTTGGCTAATCTTGCAGCAGTCTTAGCCATTCATATTAAAAACAACAGGTGGTGGTCGTCTCTAATCGGGAATTGTTCTGTGTCAAAAATAATCGTAATATTGAGTTCAGTAATCTTACTGAAGCCAATGTTATCAGTAAAGATTAGAGAGCTCCCTTCATCGACTTCGTAGTTCATGACATACTCCCTGAAGATCCCAAAGAGGCTACGAGTATTCGTCGAAGGTCTCTACGATTTTATTACAATTAGACCACTAAGACTCATTATCGACAAACTTATGACGACCTACTCTTCCGCTGTCTTGCTGGTGATGAAGCAAAACAAGTATTGCGTGAGGCTCATGATGGTGTCTGCGGAGCACATCAACCTGGTCCTAAGCTAAAGGATCGTATCCGACGCATGGGTTACTACTGGCCCTCTATGGTATCTGATGCCATCGAATATGTGAGAAATGTCGAGCTTGTCAAATCCATGCAGATTTTATTCATCAACCTTCGGAATTCCTTCTTCCGACTGCTGCTTCCTGGCCTTTTGAAGCTTGGGGCATGGACATTATAGGTCCTATCAATCCTCCTTCTTCTAGAGGACATCGGTTCATATTGGCAATAACCGATTATTTCTCCAAATGGGCTGAAGCTATACCACTGGCTGAAGTCAAGACCAGCAGTGTCATCAACTTCGTCAAACACCATATCATCTATAGATTTGGTGTACCTCGACGAATCATCCATGACAATGGACCACAATTCATCAGCCAGAAGTTTACAAGATTCTGGATGATCATAGGATTGACAACATCGCTTCGACAGCCTACAATCCTGCTGCTAATGGCTTAGCTGAAGCTTTCAACAAAACTATCATCAAGCTCCTCAAGAAGTTTGTGTCTACCAACAAACAAAATTGGAGTGAAAAGCTTGGTGAATGTCTTTGGGCCTACCGAACTACGGTCCGCAATCCCACAGGCTTTACACCTTTCTCTTTGGTGTATGGTTGTGAAGCAGTTCTTCTTCTAGAACTTCAAATTCCTTCTTTAAGGATTGCCATTACTAATGAGCTCACTACAGAGAATAACGATCTTCTCCGACTTCAAGAGTTAGAAGCACTCGATGAAAAGCGGCTATTGGCTCAACAACATATTGAGTTATATCAATCCAGTATCTCTAAGACTTTTAACCGCAAAGTTAAAGTTAGAGCCTTTCAGCAAGGAGAACTTGTTCTAACAGTAAGACGTCCTATGACTATGACTCATTCGAGCAAAGGCAAGTTCGATGCAAAGTGGGAAGGGCCTTATATTGTCAGCAAAGTCTTTTCGAATGGAGCTTATCAACTTTCAGAGTTAGATGGTCGAGTTGCAATGATGCCTATCAATGGCAAATTCCTTAAGAAATACAATGTATAAATGTAACAGAGATTTTATGTAAATAAAATCAGACAGTTTATAAATAAAGTTTAATTTTTATTTCATCATAAATGATGTTACATGATATCAAGGAAGGTCGCTATCGTCCTTCTCAACATTGGGACGCGGACCACTGCCATCCTTATCAAAGACATAATCAGCAAAAGAACTGATAACATATTTTCTGGAACCTACTAAGAACTTGCAGGCAGCCATCCTCATGGCCTCTTCCTCTTCAGTCTTTCCTGGTTCAAGCAAGAAATCCAGGATATCTCACGGTGGTTTGGGTGTAGACGAACCTTCGCCTACTTCTGCCTGCTTTGGCTGGACTGGATCGGCAGGACATTCTTCAATGCCCACTTCAACCTTTGGGGTGACTTCAACCTTCTTGGATGCATTTTCAGACGACATTTTTATGTTGAAAAGTGGAAATGATCATTCCTTCCAGATTTTGTTCTATTTATAGGCGGATTCTCAAAATAACGAAACGACACATTCATCATCACCTAACGGTTCGCCCGTTCATTAATTCATCGACGGTTCATCCGTTCATTATTATCTGACGGTTCGCCCGTTCATTAATTCATCCGGCGGTTCATCCATTCATTATTATTTGACGGTTCACCCGTTCAATATATCTGACGGTTCGCCCGTTCATTATATTTATTTGATGGTTCACCCGTTCATTAATAGACGGTTCATCTGTTCATTCACATTCAACCGACGGTTCACCCGTTCATTCATTATCATTTGACGGTTCATCCGTTCATCATCACCTGACGGTTCATCGTTTATCATCATCTGACGGTTTATCCATTCATTACGACGATTCATTTTGTTCGTACTTTTTGACGATTAATTTTCGTTCATCTAATCATCCACATCAGCAACTTATCATCCTTGATTAAGTTGTCTATTGAAATAATCGATAAATTAATTCTTCCACGTCCACATTACCTCTGAGCAGATATAATGAATATAATTATTTTCTATAAAATCATCAAGAAATATATCATGTCCTGTACCTCTGAATATATTTTCTATCGCTATTATTCATATCTGAATAGGATATGAAAAAAATAATAGAGCCACAATAAAATGTCTTTTATTGATCAAAATTTAAGATATTACATACATAGCATAAAGAAAGACAAGAAGATACAAGATGTTCTTTCTACTGAGACGGAGGCGTCATCAGATTAACAATCTGTTGTTTCAGAATCTGCAACCGTTCTTCGCGAGATGCCATCACTCTCCTCCTGGCCTCTTCCATCCCAGATTCTTCATTAAAAATAGGCATGGTTGCCATTCGGCGAGTGATTTCAGCGTCATGAGCTGCTACATATTCGTCTCTTTCCTGAGTTAGAGCACTAAGTTGTTGGACTGTAGTCTGATGCTCGGTAACTTTATTTTCTAGTTTCTCTTGGAGACGAGCAATCTCTACTCTCAGCTCGACAATTCTTCTCTCTTTTCTCTCAGCAGTTGAGGTCACCGATTCCAACTTGGAATTATACTCAGCAGATTTAGTAGAATAGGCATCCAAGAGATTCTGGAAGTTCACTCTTTCAACTGTAGCTGCCTGAGCCATCTGTTCAAACTCTGCTTGCACTAAGGGTTCTACTTTCCCCTTATTGAGCTCTTTAAAGTTCTTTATTGAAGCTTCCAGCTCATTTAATATGTGGTCAAGGAAAGTGGCCTGGGGCTCGTCACCTTGCTCCCGGATGGCCTTTACTAAGAAAGAGGTCGGACCTCTAACCATGTAAAAATCAGCATCTTCTTTGTCCATCATTCTATTGATCAAAGGCCCTAAGGACTCGAAGAAGCATTTGGTGAATGATTGGATGACCAGCTGATTAATCGCCAGAGCACCAGGAGTCACAGCTACTCCTGTTGATGACGAGGCAGCAAGACGTTCAGTTTCTCGAACAGTAGGCTCTTTGAATAGAGGAGCTAGAGTAGAGCTAGTCGCTCCTCCTGGTTGTTTCTCTGCAAAATTAAATATTATCATTTTGCCTGTCATTTGCTATTGTCAAAAAGAATCGAAAGTGAAAACAGTCTTACCATGATTCGATCCGACAATAGGCCTATCATCTGTTGGAACAGGATTCTAGCTGAGCAGAAGTAGCTTCAGACACTATTGCCTGACTACTTCCTGCTTCGGAGCCACAGGATAAATGGTGACTGCTACTAGCAATTGTCGTCGCCAGTACTATATCCATGCATGCTGGAGGAGCAGGAGAAGATCCAGGTTCTGTATGGATAAGAATAAATATGTTAGTTATCAAGCTATTTATTAAAAGAAGATCGTTAATTTCATTACAATACCTTCGGGAGCAACAAGTGGAGTTTCCTCCAAAGCCACTTCTTTATCAGCAATCTTCTTTGGAGATATCGGCACCTCAGCCTCCTTTTCAGGAGTCAGAGTGTCATCAATAGCTCGAGGAGATGTCTGGATCTCAACATCCTCTTTCGGATTTTGTGTCTCATCAATAGTTTCTGATGAGGTGCTCTCCTCGTTCTCACTGTCCTCGGGAGCCTCTTCACTCGCAGCAGTGGCGACATGATCAGTTTTATCTTGATAACTGAAGTCACAGTCATATAAAGCTTCGATCATCAAACGATCCTCTTCCTCGAGGGTTGCTCCCGGTGTAGCAGGAGGTTGAGTAGTATCCATCATCGGTAAAGGGGATGGCAAAGATTCATGCTCTGTCTCAGCAATATTTTCTCTAGGCTCTACGGCCTTATTTCTCTCTTCATTCTGCTCGATCTCTTCCCTCCGTTCTGGACTAGGAGTTTTATGCCTAGACTCAGAAACAGGGGTAGGAGATGGTAGGGTGATTCCAGCCACAGCGTTCATCACTACCGAAGAAAAAATTTGCCTTGGAGGAGAAACTGTTATCTTCTGTCTTCTGTGAGCCAGCTTCTTCCTTCTGTGTAGAGGCCTCTCAGGGCTCTCTATGTTTACTACATAGACTTGTTTCTGAACAGAGGTCGGTGTAGCGGCTTCATCTCGAGTGGACTCGGCCAATTGTCTGGATTGCGATCTGGTGGTAACCTTCTCTGAAGAATGTTCTAAGATCAATTTCTTCTTCATAGCAGGAGAAGAAGGCTCTTCTCTCCTTCTCTTCTTCTCCTTAACTGGAGACTTAACAACCTTCAGAGAAATTCTTAAAGGCTGGTTAACTTCCTCAGGGAAATTGACTTCCCTGGAAGCTTCTAATGGATCGTCCATTGGCTCATGTTCTTCATCGTTATTTGGAGCCAATGTGTCAGTCGCTTTTCTCTTTAGAAGATTTGCTGTTGCAAAACTATCAACGAGGCTATAGTTTTTAGCAAATGTATTTGCAGCTGTATAAAACCGTGAATAAGTATACAGCATTCTTGGACCAGCATCGGTTCTGTTTGGCATCGAGAACACAGTCTTTGTGTCTCGAACATTATAGTAAGCCCAGGCCCTGGCACCATCGATCAAATAACACTTTCCTTGTAGGCACGTGATGGCGTTACCTACATAAAACTGGTCATATCCAAACTGACGAGCTAAGCGGCTCGGCAGATATGGTTCAAGAAAGCATTCTTCTTCAAATCTATATACTAGATGGGATGGTCTGATTGTCTTCAACCATTCAAAAGATACCCGACCTATTGGTTGCCTCCCCAGGTCGATCAGATTTGCTGCCATGTGCTCATAACCAGTTGGAGGGGGAGTGCAAAGAAAATTCCATCCTTTGCCGAGGTTCAGAGTTCGTCTGCAGTCTCTTAAACTAGTATATATCCATCTGCTCTGTGAGAATTTGCGTAGAAAACTACCACCAACTGCTCCCATGGCAGGGTTCATTAATGATAGATGATGCAAAAGCAACCATCCGAATAAGTATGTGTAAGGTAACTCCAGTCTGGGGAAGTTCACCTTATCACCCTTGTACTTGATCATAAGATCAACATACAGACGAAGACCCGCATTTATACTACAGGTCATCGCTGAAAGTAAGTCCATCCGGTAGCCGAAGACTAATCGGACAGCTGCAAAAAAAACATCGCGATGAAAGCGGTCTATAGCACTTGCTCCAGGTACAATGAATCGATGTAGCCAGTACGTCAAGAATCCTGCTAGCTGGGCTTGTTTGGACATGGACCTGTAGCCCATTCTTATGAAGCTTTCCACAAAATCTCCAGCCTTAAGAGGAAGATATTGATGTTCATCCTCAACTCTGATATCCATCCTCTTATTTTCCTCCATCAGCTTTAGCACTTCACTGTTACTGAGGGGTTGGAAGAAATTAGGATTGCAGGAGTCATAATCTTTTATCTTTTTCTCAATAATGTGGTTGAGAAAAAGATAAGTCAACCATTTGGATGAATAGCATGTACCAGAAGAGCCGCTTTGGTAATACAAAGAGCATATGTTATAATGGTACAAAAGCTCATCAAAGAATTCTACCATCTTTGGATTCTCTCGACGAAGTCTATCTAACTCGTCATTGGTCGGGACGTACTCTTCGTAAGGCAAATCACCCATTGGTAAATATGAGATGTACTTCATCTCATGTAGAGCCAAGCCCATCTCTCCAAGGGGCGTCATAAACGTCCCTGTCCTGTAGTTGTACCTCTCTGCCAAAGCCAAGAACAGATAAAGATTTGGAAAGAAGCCGTATACAGTGGCGTGTACCACATTATACAGCTCAATTTCTCTGAGTTTATCTTCAAACTGGACCAGTATCCAGTTAGCTATACAGCTCCATCTTTTGATGTCTGGGTTTACCAGACCTGTCAACCGGATGTCTTGATCCGAATATTTACCCTCTGCTTTGGCATACTCGTTGGCGAAAATCTGTGTCCTTACCGGTAGTAGCAAAGACGAGTTCTCGGGGGGAATGCAACCTGGTTTCAACCCCCTCAACAAGGTGCTGTGACGTTCGAAAGAACTGTAGAACATGTCCCTATTGTTCGGACCTTTCTTAACACAGATCCTTCTGGTCCGTGCCTGTTGCAAAGGAGTGATGTCCCATTCCATTCTCCTTGGATGGCTCGCATGAGCATACCTTGCTAGAGGAAGACATCTCGCTAGGTCTGGTAATTTGATCAATTTCTCCTTCTATTGAAAAGTTCTTAATTCAACTCTAGGTCTTGGTTGAGAACTTTTATCAATAGCATCTCCGAAGAGGAACATAGGCTTCCTATGAGTGATAACATCAACTAATTGCAAAGGCTGTCCATTTATCAGACTTAGCAGAGTTTCGTTATTCTGTGCTATCAAAATAGTCTGACGAGAAGACGGAAGGGTATATTATGGAAAGTTAACATGAGATAAGTCTTGTTTGAAATTTGGTTCAGCTAAAGTTCCAACGAATGTTTCATACTCAGGATCTTCTCTGGTGTCAACTACATCAAAATAGAAAAATCACAAATCAGTACAAATCAAAGTCAGAAATTTTGCCATCAGACTGCATAACCATCAGATTGCGCAACCATCAGATTGCGCAACCATCAGATTGCGTAACCATTAGATTGCACAACCATCAGATTGCGCAACCATCAGATTGCGCAACCATCAGATTGTTCAACCATCAGATTGCGCTGAGAAGATTGCGCAAACCAGCCGATTGCGCTGACTTTTGCCATCACAATTCAACCGATTATGTAAGAAGATATTCTTCATAAAAATGAAGAATAACCAGTTCGTGCAACCAAAACCCTAAAAAGGGTGGCGCAGTATGATCGTATCTCTAAAAAGAGATGGATTTTGAAGATCAGTGAAGTCAAAAAGCCGTAGAAAGGGGTTTTCGATTGGATTTCCTACCGCACAAAGCAGGGTGCACAGTCTCGTGACGAGAAGGATGAGGCGCAACCCTAGCCGAAGACTCGACGGGGGCCTTGCCCTTGTCAGCGGCGGAGGATCGTCTTGGGGCCATGAGGTCGACGGAGAAGAAGGCTGAAGTCGGAATGAGCTCAGGGATTTTTCTCTCTCAAACACAAGAAAGCAAGTAAAGAACAAATTGAAGGATCGAGAGAACTATTTATAGTTTTTCAAAAAGAAACGGCTGCCTCAGATTGTGCCAAAAAAGTAGGGGTCTATTCATTCGATTGCGCAGACAGTTCATACGCAAAATCAAGTTGCACCCATCAACTTTCGAAAACTTTGAAGGGGTCTTATAGGTTCTAAAAAATCAAGTTGCACCCATCAACAAAGCCATAAAATCAAGAAATACAACTTTCAAATGAACTGCACAGACATCAGATTGCGCATCAATCAGATTGCGCACACTTTCAACTGCGCAAGCTGACGTGGCCATATCATCATTATCTAACACAATCAAATCTTCTGACAGCTGACAGCACGAAGAACGAGGAGACTCTTCGTTTATTGTACCGCACAGCGCTCGAGGGTAGATGTACATACAGGCAATCCAGTGCCTGCGCAATCCAGCCCAGCGCAAGCCATCTCAGTGCAATCCGAAGTCAGCACAATTCATGTTGCGCACTTCATCATGACAACTGGCAAAAGTACACGTGGCATTCATGCCATCAATTTCTCGTTACGTGGCAACCGTCTGCACACGATCATGCGCATTTCAATCAAATGATGCCATATGTCCAAGACAGATAGCCCACGACCAGACAACTGCCTGCGCAGTCTGATGCTGCGCAATCCAGTTCCTGTGCAATCCAACTTGCGTCATTCGGAATAACTAAAAATTAGTTATTTCCAGAACTCTATAAATAGAGTTTCAAGTCTTCATTAAAGGGGATCAGACACAAAAGTTCAGAAATATCAGAGAGTTCAGGAGTTCTTGCCCAAGTATTGTTGCATTCTTCTGAGGCTTTTGCCTTCAACTTCAGAGGCTACCGTCTTCAAAGTTCGCATCGTCCAAGGGATAAAGCAATCGTCTTCTAGATTGGATTCCTACAGTTGTACTTTCCCAGAATTCTTGTAATCTTTACAAAGTTTGTATTAATAAAGTTTATACTTTTGTTTTTGCAAACAATGAGTCTAGTCTAAATTCTAATTTACTAGTCAACGAATCAAAATAAATGACATGCACTAAAGAATTTTTTTAATTTGGTCAAAAATAGCCTACGTGAAAATATGGTGGTGACATGCTTCATTTGTGGTATATACAGCTTTTGCTAAATGCAGTAGAAAGATTTTCTTAGTATGGTTATGCCAAAAGAATATGGTTTTTGGTAGTCAACTAATATGTACATCCTTAAGGAAGTAATATGGACATAATACAAGACTGTTCAGAGTAGGGTTTCATATAGTACAAAAGTCATACTTTGAATATTGACATCTTGTACCTTAAGGAGATGATGGTAGACGATCGATATTGTATGTCTGGTTACGGCTCTGACATAGTATTTCTTTAAGATTTTTCCATTGATAGGCATCATCAACAGATTTTTGTTGGGCTTCGCAAGCCTGTAAGCGCCGTTGGAGTATACAGACTCTATCACGTAGGGACCTTCCTATTAGGGCCAGAACTTATCTATCGTCTTATGAGTTGTGATCATCGGCCTTCTGTTTGCCATGACAAAAGGATATATGAACTTTTTGTATTTTAAACGTAAAAAGAGTACTATTGATTCCTTAACAGGAGATCTAAGTACAATTTTTTTGGAAAATTGTGGCGGTGGAGATCGAGCATTGCAGCGGCTCCTTTACTCTGTTGAAGATCTGACGACGGGTTGAACTTGCTTTGGCTTTATGGTGCTAGTGATTGAAACTCTAGGGTTACCAATCCAGGGTTACCAATCAAGAGGATGCCGAAGTTGAAGATATAAATGAATCCATCGAAGCAAAACTCCTTCTATTTATCGGGGAGGGGGCACATATGCGATGTGTATTAGGATTTAAGATATAAATGAATATGCTGTCATTGCACGACGAGGCCTACTACTGAGATGACACATGGCAGATGTTGAGATTTCCCTCTATCGAGATCTCGGGTGGTTATCAACATAACCGAAGAAAAAGACACATGGCGCGTATTTATTGTTCAAAGTCTTCTATTCAGATGAAGCCGAATAGATTTTGTATTCCATCATAGAGTTGGATTTTGTCTTATCTTAGGAGGCCATTTGTGTAAATAAACCGATTGGATATGGCCTTCATCCATAAGAACAAACTTTGTCCTTATCCTTGATTTTAAACCAACTGATAAGATATTGCTCTTGTCAACAGAATCAACCTCTGTCTTATCTGTAAGAGCTGTGGTTTAAATAAACTGATTGGGTGGGACCATGCTTTCTGCGCTTTTGGCGATGCTTCAGTGCTGCTGCGCTTCTAGGCGACGAGTAGACCGTTCTTCTGAAGACAATAGAGCTTTTGTGCTTTTGGGCGATGAGTAAGCTGTGTTTCAAAGATGATGGAGCCTCTTGTGTTTCTGGGTGACGAGTAGACTTATGTTTTGAGGATAATGGAGCCTCTTGTGCTTCTGGACGATGAGTAGACTTGTGTTTCGAAGACGACAGAGCCTCTTGTGCTTCTGGGCGACGAGTAGACTTATGTTTCAAAGACAACGGAGCCTCTGTGCTTTTGAGCAACGAGCAGGCTGCGTTTTGGAGCCTCTGCGCTTTTGGGGCAACGAGTAGGCTTTGCCTCATGCAAGGTTGTCACCAACGTACCAGATGAAAGGGGCTGTTGAATGGGCCAAGCTTTTAGGTTGAAGCGAAGGCTCTGCACTTTTGAGGTGAGGGCGTCGTGTGGAGAAATCGGCTATCTGTGCTTCCGAGTCAGAGAGAGGGGTACAGGTATTTGGCTGCGCTTCTTTGTCGAAGGAGATAGTTCTTGTCGAAGTCTTTTTAAGATTATTTAATGACTGTTCTCCTTCATGGATGAGTCAGTCGTCCTCCTCTTTAGTTGCCGTCGTTACTTGGCGGAATTCGAGAAGTTAGTGGCCTAGGAGTCAGTGGAATGAACCTATTAAATGAGGTTCATTGTGCTGAGTTTTAGGTTCGTTCCATTAATCTGGGCACTTTGAACGACGGTCACGTAGCGTGTTGGTTGGACCATACTTACCCTATATAAAGGGAAGTTTTTCTGAAGCGTCGTCTTCCTTTCAAAATATTATGCTTGATCCTGACTTAGCTTCGAACGGCCATTGGCCTTGCACAAGTCGGCTGATGGTTGTGGATCCCTTCGTTCAAAGAGGCGATATCTTTTTAGAAGAACGCCTAACTGGTCTTGAGAAGTACCGGATTGTCCACCATAAGGATTTTGAACTTGGGCGACGTCTTGGAGGTCTTCGAGGTCCAAAATATGAGGTTAGGATTGTTTTCCATCCAATGAGCTCTCTGTTGTGCTCTACCCTGCTCATCAGCGGCTGTATGCCTTCGTTATGCTCGAAGAGCCGCAGAAGCTGATGCACTTTTGAAAAGACCAGCCGTCGTGCTGTGGACTGAGTTCTCATTCGAACCAATAACTGCTTTATTAGCCATATTGGAGTTCCTCTGTGTCTGGCTATGAAATGGTTTGCTCTGGCAAGGCTGCACGTCTGGGGCCATATGGGAGCAGACGTTGATGGCGAATGTATTCACATCTTTTATCCACAGTTCCCTGAGGCATTCTCTATGTTTGTCCATGACGATCACACTGTGAAAATTAACCCCTTTGTAGATGTAACGCCCCAGTCCTAAAATATGTAGGACTAGGATATGTATACATGCCAGCTACGCATCGAGAGGACTCCACTCCAGCTCGAATACGTATAAGCTGTATGGTTGTTCTAGACCAACTATATCTCAATCCATTAAGTATCGGTAACAATAACGAATCAAGTGCAGTAAGGCTGATCAAACCATAATACACTGATTCTAGAATAGATAAATATGAAACTTCTTTCTAAATTTGAAAGGTTGCCAACTTATTTACCTACTAAGTATCCTCATATGTTATTGTGATTATCAGGGTTGAGCTTATGAAACTTCTAAATTGTACATCTAATCTAAACATCTAGCTATATCCTCATAACCATACTATTATCACTTTTTTATAAGTCTGATTTTACCTGACCAAGCTAAGCGATACCTACCGTTCTTTCTAATCCTAACTTCATGACTGATAGGGCATAATAGTAAATAGGCTGGGTTAGGCTATGTTTGGGTTCTTCTTATCGAGGGCCAATCTCTACACTAAAACTATCACTCTATTTTTGATCAAGTGACTACCATCAGGGGTAACATAGTATGACCATATATTTATTTTTATACTGAGGATGTCTACCAACCTTTGGTCACACTACCCCATCAAACACATAATGGCTTAAAATTTTATAACCCTTGCATACTAGTTGCGAAAATCCATACCATTAGATACCTATGGCACATGACATCTCTAATCCTTTCTATCTATCAAGTGATCAAAATATAGTAAGCAAACTAACTTACAGTATAACTAAAGAATTTTCTAATAAATCCTATATAGCACGATCATTCGTCACTCCGAAATAAGAAGAGACGAAAAGCAATAAAATGAGAAAGTAAGAGAAGAATAATCGAGAGCAAATACGAAGTTCAAGGACGATAGAGAAATTTTAAAAAAATTGTAAAGGCATTTGTTGATTGAGATTCCTAAGGGTTTAGTCATGTTCACAGGCCCGCTCGGTACAGTAACATAACCGAAACGGCCAACTCGACCTGCATGGGCCACCAAAAAAACATAACGCCACAGTCCCAAAATACGTAGGACTAGGATACGTATACATGCCAGCAATGCATCGAGAGGACTCAACTCCAGCTCGAATACGTATAAGCTGTATGGTTGTTCTAGACCAACTATATCTCAATCCATTAAGTATCGGTAACAATAACGAATCAAGTGCAGTAAGGCTGATCAGACCATAATACACTGATTCTAGAATATATAAATATGTTAGAGTGGATCCCCAGTAACACATTTATCATAAACAAGCTAGAGGGAAGTAAAAGCTTGTACAAAACTAAGCTATAATGCAGCAAGGACAAAATCTAATTACGGAAGAGAAAGATAAAACATCAACTAAATATACCTGTAGTCTTGGTGTAGCAATCATCCTCCATCAGTGTACCATACATTCACCTAATACGTGGAGAGATCACCAGGTCCTCAGAGGACTAGTAAGACACATAATATACATGCCTACTGTACAGTAAATAACATGCATGCAAAATAGGAATAACAAGTAGAGGAAAGGATAACACATAAATGAACTCTACAAATGATGACATGTCACGAGAATATAATATTAATCATGGCTATAGGTGCATGTGATAAAAAATGCAGTCCGGTGAGGCACTAACAGTCCTATAACAGGTGCTCTATCGTAGCCCGGAAAGGCACTAAAAATAGAGGTATAGCCACGACTAATAAAATATTCTCTCCTAAGGTACTAGGAACTCAAGTCTATCTAGTCATGTCCAAGTCAGGTATGGGTCAAACAGGTCAGAGAAAACATGGCACAGGCATATCAATACTATTACTAGACACGAACAAGATAGAAAAGATAGAATAAGTAAATATGGAAAGAAAAAGTAACAATCTATGTGCACGTGGAACTAGAAAGTAACCATAAATGAAGCAAGAGAAATTTATAACCAAGCAAGAAGAATTGGAACTATAGAAAAGCATGTAATTACTGTAAAGTTTGGTAAGGTGTACTTGCCTGGAGTTTTGTCCAATCTGTGCGGAGTGTGCAGAACCAAAATCTACCCGAACCATCCATGAACGAATGAATCATACTCCGTGCAATATCTACCAACCCAAATCATAAACAAATATACATTTTTACTAAATACGATTATGACTAACCACTCCTACCGAGAAAGCTTGGGTTGTTCTAAGTCGTATAATACCTACATAAACCATTTTATTAATTATACCACATAGATCTAGGTTATACTAATCTCTATGATCACTAATCGTTAGTATTATGGATTACAAACTCTAGGTTCAAATATTACGTTTGTATCTCGTAATTCATACAACGAAACCTATGCCACACGAATCGAGACAAGATGATTAACCACAAGGTTAACAATCTTGTCTTGGCGATCCATACGGTCGCTTTGTCAATTTCAGGGATGTGAGATCACTGGAATTAACGGATCTTAGTTTCGACGCTCGAATTCTGAAATACGAACATAATATAAATTAATAACTTACTATATATGTACTTACCATATATAGACCTTAATAATATATTTATACCAAAACTAGTCATATTGACTACTCTATTTAACATAACATATATAATATTAAATCTACATATAAAAGTAATATATTATTAAAATAAAATATCACTTTTGATTCTAAAAAATATTTATAAATATTATATAATAATAAACAATATATTTTATACATAAAAAAAATATCTGTACAAGATTTGTATTGATTATACCACATTATTCCTAGACTTGGTTTGCGATTTGACGCCCAAAACGATAAATATTTAAAAACATTAAATTCTATAAATATTCCAAAAGTTAGTTAAAATAGTATTTATAATGTTAAACCTTGCATAACATAAAGTTCAATATGGTTTCATGGAGTTTTGACACTTTTGGACACAAAGAAAGCATAATTTTTTGGAGTTCAGTGACATGGCAAATGTCATAAATTTTTGAAAAAAGCAAACAGATGCGAAACCTATCCTATAGATATGAGTCAAAAAGGTATCGATGTCTAGATTCTGAACACAAATATAAGAAGGTTAGAAACTGACCTTAGATAGGTGAAAAATGGCTCGCAACCAGATTCGTCAGTTCTGGACACCCTATTGTAGAATCGATGCCACGGGCAAACCGCTTGGAACTGGGGGATTCGGTGATTAGAGGTTGGAGTAGACACACAAAGGTATCTCTCGGATTTGGTTTAAAGTAAAAGGGATGAGAAAAAGTTGATGAAATCTCGTCTACAAGTTGACTAACCTGCTGTGATGAATTCATCACTAATTCGGTCGACTTCGGGTGCCTTCCGCACCTCGTATCGATCAAATTAGGGGCTGAAGCTCATTGAAAAGGTACCCGGCTGTTAGGGGGTGTCTTAGGATCGAGATAAAGGTGATAGGAGGGTTGGAAGAGGTCGGGGTGATGAGTTTCTGTAGGGTGGAAAGAAAAGTACAAAAATAGAAAATAAATTAGAGGGTTTTAATAGAGAAATATATAAAAAGTGTACGTAAATCCTAGATGGGAGAGATTTACGTAAGGGAAAAGAAGTTGAGGTGGAGTAGGATTTGATTGCAATTTCTAAAAGATACACCAATTCTATCTCTTAGGATTTAAATTGGTTCAAAAATAGGAAAGTTGTTTTAGGATTATATTTATATTAGATTTGATTAATGTGGCTGCATATTAATCCAAAAAAATCAATCTAAAATATGCCTAATAGGTTAGGATACCCTAGGATCGGCTCCACGGGTCCCTAGTTGGACTAGTTTTGGGTCGGTCAAATTTTTGTGATCGATTTGAGTCCAATATGTCTATAGTTTCGACTTGTGTGCCACTTAAGATAAACTAGCACATGAGAACTCAATTGAGTGCCACACCAATGACACGTGCGTAGTAGGCTCGAAATGGGTCAAATGATTTGGATCAAAGTGGGCCTTAATTGCTAATTAGAAAGCTAGTCAAATTTTATGGTAGAGAATAAAATGACTATTTTACCCCTAAAATTGCACATGAAAAAATATAGCACAAGGGAACACGTTTGGATGGGACATAATATATCAAACTGAAGGTGGACTCGTCTAGAATACAATGATGGGTATAGATTTGAGAAAGTGATAATTATTGTGCTTCAAAAATCAAAAACTACGAAAAAGTACATATATAGTCATAACTATAAATAAAAATCTAATTTAATAAATAGAAAACATATAAATAGATAAAAAATAATTCTAAAAAAATTAGGCTCCTTACAATCTACCGACCTTAAAAGAATTTCGTTCTCGAAATTCAATAACTCAATAATGATACGGAAGAAGATGATTTTCAACCACCGAACAATGATCAGTCTGGTCTTCAAATATTTAAGAAACATAGTCTAAAAGATTGCCACTCTAGCCTAAAACAAATAACTAGCAAGCTAATATAATTCAACTATCGGTAATTATTGTTCTACCATCCATGGCCATAAACTTCTTCCTAAATTTGAAAGGTTGCCAACTTATTTACCTACTAGGTATCCTCATATGTTAATTGATTATCTAGGTTGAGCTTATGAACTTCTAAATTGTACATCTAATCTAAACATCTAGCTATATCCTCATAACCATACTATTATCACTTTTGTATAAGTCTCTTTTTACCTGACCAAGCTAAGCGATACCTACCATTCTGTCTAATCTTAAGTTCGTGACTGATAGGGCATAATAGTAAATAGGCTGGGTTTGGCTATATTTGGGTTCTTCTTATAGAGGGCCAATATCTACACTAAAACTATCACTTTATTCTTGATTAAGTGACTACCATAAGGACGTAACCTAGTATGACCATATATTTATTTATATACTGAGGATGTCTACACACCTTTGGTCACACTACCCCATCAAACACATGACGGCTTAAAATATTATAACCCTTGCATACTAGTTGCAAAAAATCCATACCACTAGATACATATGACACGTTGCATCTCTAATCCCTTCTATCCATCGAGCAATCAAAATACAATAAGCAAACTAAGTTAAACTTTAACTAAAGTAATTTCTAATAAATCCTATATAGCACAATCATTCATCACTCCTAAATAAGAAGAGACGAGAAGCAATGACATGAGAAAGCAAGGAAAGAATAATCGAGAGCAAATACAAAGTTTAAGAACGATAGAGAAATTTCTAAAGAATTATCAAGCCAGCTGTGGATTGAGATTCCTAAGGGTTTAGTCATGTTCACAGGCCCGCTCGGTACAGTAACTAAACCGAAACGGCTAACTCGACCTGCATGGGCCACAAGAAAATGTAACGCCCCAGTCCTAAAATATGTAGGACTAGGATACTTATACATGCCAGCTACGCATCGAGAGGACTCTACTCCAGCTCGAATACGTATAAGCTGTATGGTTGTTCTAGATCAACTATATCTCAATCCATTAAGTATCAGTAACAATAACGAATCAAGTGCAGTAAGGCTGATCATACCTTAATACATTGATTCTAGAATAGATAAATATGTTAGAGTGGATCATCAATAACACATTTATCATGAACAAGCTAGCGGAAAGTAGAAGCTTATACAAGACTAGGCTATAATACAGTAAGAATCAAATATAGGACAAAATCTAATTACGGAAGAGAAAAATAAAACATTAACTAAATATACCTGCAGTCTTGGTGTAGCAATAATCCTCCATCAGTGTACCATACCTTCATCTAATACCTGGAGAGATCACCAGGTCCTCAGAGGACTAGTAAGACACATAATATACATGCCTACAATACCGTAAATAACATGCAAGAAAAATAAGAATAACAAGTAGAGGAAAGGATAACACATAAATGAACTATACAGATGGTGACATGTCATAAGAATATAATATTAATCATGGCTATAGGTGCATGTGATAAAAACCACAGCCCGGTGAGGCACTAACAGTCCTATAATAGGTGCTCTATCATAGCCCAGGGAGGTACTAACAATAGAGGTATAGCTACGGCTAATAAAACATTCTCTCCTCAGGTACTAGGAACTCGAGTCTATCTAGTTATGTCCAACTCAGGTACGGGTCAAACAGGTCAGGGGAAACATGGCACAGATATATCAATACTATCACTAGACACGAACAAGATAGGAAAGATATAATAAGTAAATATGGAAAGATAAAGTAACAATCTACTTGCACATGAAATTAGAAAGTAACCATAAATGAATCAAGAGAAATATATAACCAAGCAAGAAGGAATGGAACTATAAAAAAGTATGTAATTACTGTAAAGTTTGGCAAGATGTACTTGCCTGGTATTTTGTTCAATATGTGCGGAGAGTGCAGAACCAAAATCTACCCGAACCATCCATGAACGAATGAATCATATTCCGTGCAATATCTACCAACCCAAATCATAAACAAATAGGTATTATTTACTAAATACAATTATGACTAACCATTCCTACCTAGAAAGTTTGGGTCGTTCAAAGTCGTATAATACCTACATAAACCATTTTATTAATCATTCCACTTAGAGCTAGGTTATACTAATCTCTATGATCAATATTCGTTAATATTATGGATTACAAACTCTAGGTTCAAATATTACGCTTGTATCTCATAATTCATACAAAGAAACCTATACCACACGAATCGAGACAATATGATTAACCATAAGGTTAACA
Source organism: Iris pallida (assembly GCA_029216955.1). Taxonomy (NCBI): domain Eukaryota; kingdom Viridiplantae; phylum Streptophyta; class Magnoliopsida; order Asparagales; family Iridaceae; genus Iris; species Iris pallida. The sequence continues at coordinate 23,008 of JANAVB010016306.1, read as the reverse complement.
ATCTTGTCCTGGTGATCCATACGGTCGCTTTGTCAATTTCAGCGATGTGAGATCACTGGAATTGACGAATCTCAGTTTCGATGCTCGAATTCTGAAATACGAACATAATATAAATTAATAACTTACTATATATGTACTTACCATATATAGACCTTAATAATATATTTATACCAAAATTAGTCATATTGACTATTCTATTTAATATAACATATATAGTATTAAATCTACATATAAAAGTAATATATTAGTAGCATAAAATATCACTTTTAATTTTGAAAAATATTATATAATACTAAACAATATTTTTTATACATAGAAAAACATCTGTACAAGATTTGTATTGATTCTACAACATTATTCCTAGACTTGGTTTGCGATTTAAGGCCCAAAACAATAAATATTTAAAAATATTAAATTATATAAAAATTCCAAAAATTAGTTAAAATAGTATTTATAATGGTAAACCTTGCACAACGTAAATTTTAATATGGTTTTATCAAGTTTTGACACTTTTGGACACAAGGAAAGCAGAATTTGTCGGAGTTCGGTGACACGACAAATGTCATAAATCTTAAAAAATAAGAAACGAATGCGAAATATATCCTACAGATATGCGTCGAAAAGGTATCAACGTCTAGATTCTGAATAAAAATATAAGAAGGTTAGAAACTGACCTTAGATAGGTGAAAAATGGCTTGCAACCTGATTCGTCAGTTCTCGACACCCTGTCGTAGAATCGATGCCACGGGCAAATCGCTTGGAACTGGGGGATTTGACGACCAAAGTTGGATTAGACACACAAAGGAAACTCTCAGATTTGGTTTGAAGTAAAAGGGATGAGAAAAGGTTGATGAAATCTCATCTACAAGTTGACTAACCTGCTGTGACGAATTCAACACTAATTCGATCGACTTCGGGTGCCTTTTGTGCCTCGTATCGATCAAATTAGGGGCTGAGGCTCCTTGGGAATGTGCCAAGGTGTTAGGGGGGTATCTTAGGGTCCATATGAAGGTGGTAGGAGGGTTAGAAGAGGTCGGGATGATGAGTTTCTATGGGGTGGAAAGAAAAGTGCAAAAATAGAAAAGAAATTGAAGGGTTTTAATAGAGAAATATATAAAAAGTGTACATAAATTCTAGGTGGGAGAGATTCACATAAGAGAAAAGAAGTTGGGGTGGATTAGGATTTGATTTGGTGGGATTTGATTGCATATTCTAAAAGATACACCAATTCTATCTCCTAGGATTTAAATTGGTTCCAAAATAGGAAAGTTGTTATAGGATTTGATTTAAATTAGATTTGATTAATGTGACTGCATATTAATCCAAAAAAATCAATCTAAGATATGTCAAATAGGTAAGAATACCCTAGGATCGGCTCCACGGGTACTTAGTTGGACTAGTTTTGGGTCGGTAGAATTTTTGTGATCGATTTGAGTCCAATACGTCTATAGTTTTGACTTGTGTGCCACTTAAGATAAACTGGCACATGATAACTCAATTGAGTGGTACACCAATGAAATGTTCATAGTAGGCTCAAAATGGGTCAAAATCATATATTGGGCCAAATGATTTGGATCGAAATGGGCCTTAATTGCTTATTGGAAAGCTAGTCAAATTTTATGGTAGAGACTAAAATGACTATTTTACCCTTAAAGTTGCACATGAAAAAATATAGCACAAGGGAACATGTTTGGATGGGACATGATATATCAAACTGAAGGTGGACTTGTCTAGAATAAAATGATGGAGATATCTTTGGGAAATTAATAATTATTGTGCTTCAAAAATCAAAAACTACGGAAAAGTACATCTATAGTCATAATTAAAAATAAAAATCTAATTTAATAATTATAAAACATATAAAACAGATAAAAATATAATTCTAAAAAAATCAGGGTCCTTACAGTAAATCTTTAGGAGTTTTTAGTTCTTTTCATGTGATCATGTTGAGTCTGTAATAGATCTTTGTAGCCGTAATTTTAAAAAAAAGAACTTTTTATGATCTTTTCTGTTCTATGATTTTGTTTTTTCTGTCTGCGCATTTGGCACCTACACTTTTGTGAAGCTGGGTGGGTAGCGGGAACTCCTACCTGCGCTTTTGACAACATCTGGGCATTTTTATGCTTCTACAAGACCCCTTTCAAAGTGTTTCGAACTTGAATCTAGCTCGGAATACTTTGAACAAAAGCATGACACGCATCCTTTTCGAGCGAATGCTTGGCGTGCAAACTGACAGGCTGTCGTCACGCTTAGGCTTCAGCATTAAATGTCTTGAGCCGTCGCTTCATTAAAGTTGATCTTAATTCCTCGTTTCTAGGGAACGGTCATCATGATCCCAACTTTTCGTTTCCATGTTGTTCGAAGAGTTCTCTTGATCACGAAGTGTTTCGTCTTCTTTCGCTGACGTGGGTGCACCCTATAAGTAAGGTTTATTGGAGAAGAGAGAAAACTTTCTTACTTTTGCTTATCTTCCTACAGAAGCTTTTTTTTTCAGTCTTCTTCCTCTTTCAAACCTTAACTTTTCCTGCCATGGCTCCCAAGAAATCAAGAATCCCGAAATCTCCTGCGACAAGCTCCAAGAAGACTAGTAGGGCCGCAGCTAGCGTCCGACCGACTGCAGGGACTGTGAGGCAGACTGGGATGTCGTCGGTGAGACAAGCTGGGGAGGCCACTCGTCAGGCCAAAGGGAAGCGGTTGGCCTCTGAAGTCATCGTCGTTGAGCAAGCTCCTATTGTAGGGGATGTGTGGCCACCTATTGCTGGTAGACGTCTTATTGTCTTCTTGGGTTGCTGATGCATATGAGCGTCGACTCTTAGGAGCGTCATCTTGAAGATATGATGATGCTTTTTTTTCTTGCTGATGCACATGGACACCTCTCTTCGGGGTGGTATTTCGAAGATGTGGTAAAGCTCCATCGAATGACGTGTATAGTTGTTACTTTTTACAAAGTATTTGCTAGCCGCAGAAGTTTTGCGCAGTCAATGTCAACGTGCAGCGTCTTCTATGAAGTACCTGCACGGATGTATGTTAGTCGATGTGCAGTGCACTTTGCTAGTGCCTGTGCGGATGCTCCTTGCAAGGGCCACTTAGATGCCTTCTTTTTATGGCTCAGTGCTTTCATTTTTTCTGACACATTTCTGTTTGTGTGTAGTTCCTATGTCCTTGACACTCTTCGAGGATATTCTTTTCGCATTAACAGGCTGTGCCGTGGGTAACATCGTCGACGAGGCGCTCACTCACTCTACTGAACAATTGATTGCCTAGGGTCAACCGAGAGGTCGACTAACAATGATTCAGAGTCAATAGCCCGCATACTTTTATCGTATGATGGATCAAGGCAAGCTGTCTCTTCCGTCTGATGCGGTTAGGATGTTGAAACCTTTGTTTCTTTTTGGTGATTAGTTTGTTTTAGAAAATACCAAGCTCTTGGAGATAATCAAAGATTGGTATTTCGAGAACTACGATTTTTTTTTGTGCGTTCCTTCCGTCAATCGTCGTCTTTCGCTCTCGACTTTCTTTTGTTTGGCTCAGAAGCGTTTCATGAAGTAGGAATTGACCCCGAAGTGAGGGGGTTTGATGATCGATCATATAAAATTGGAAGGGTGCTCTAATCAGAATGACTCCTTCAATAGTGTGCCCGACGATCCATCAGCTACGTTGCGGGTATTACTCCCTAGTCGTTTGTTCGCTGATTTTACAATAAAGTGCATCAGTTCCAATTCCGTCTTTTTGCTAGTAGGCTGTTGGCCACAAGCCATACCTATCCGAAAGGTGCCTTCCGTATCGCAGGTTGGATTTATCCCAAGTCTGAGTGGAGTGAGCTAACTCAGTGGGCGGTGGGTAGGTTCAAGAGGGATTTGATAGGTACAGGCCATCGTCGTGCCATCAGGGCCACCGAGCATAGATGGAGATCAATCGGCCTCTGTTCATAGCTTTGTTGGAGTTATTTAATCACCATACCGGGACGTTCTTTTCCCTTTCTAGAGAGATGGGTTTGGCCCTTTATGAGATGCATGCCATCTCGAAGTTGCTATGGGGGGATGTGCTATACGAGGAACATACCCTTTGCAAGGAGAAATTCTTGGTATTGAAGAACCAACATCCCGAGATGATGGCTGTAATAGAGTTGTTTTGCCACCACCAAGTATGCACGCACATGGATGGGGAGCAGGCTTTACCGTACGTCAAGGCCTGGGTGGATTATATTTTTACGAAACATCCATCGATGCCAGAGAAGGTTCACTTCACCGCGCGTCCGGCATATACTGCTGATAAAGTAGATGATATGACGGCCGAAGCTGGGGTATCTGCTCTCTTATTGGATGCCGAGGGGAGGCCTACCTCCATAGTTCATAATTACTTCTGTCAGAATCTGATTACTTTAAGTTCGAAAGCGACTTTAGTCGCCTTTCTGATGATATGGCTACGGAGGGCCATGGTTCCCGGAGGATCTAGGCCTGTGGGACGGCTCAGTCAGGACTTGATTATGCTAGCTGTGAGGTTGGCCTTTCGACACTCCCTGGCTCTGTTACCAGCCATGGTATGCGACATCCTGCGTGGCTTGCGAGGATTTTCCAGGAGGATGATATAGTATCATGGAGGGAATAAGGAATTCTCGTGGGTTGGACTCCCTTACCACTACTTGATGGGTTGGTTGGCTTTGCACCGCCCTGGTCTGATAGTCCCCAGTATCTTTGTTGGTTACAAGACAGGGGATGTAACATCGCATAATTATCAGTATGCGAAATGGCTTCATTAGGATGTCCCCGTCTGTAGATGGATGTTGGACCATTTAGACGGCTATGTTCTCCACATGGTTTCGTCTATATATAACGGTTTCCTTGTAGATGATGAATTAGTGGACAGTGATCTAACTTTCGGGGCCTTCCACTAGTTGCAGTCCATCCATCCTTCCCACTTGGTGTACTAGAACCAAAATTGGGTGCACTTGGAGACTTATTTGCCTAGCCGCTTCGCACATCAATTTGGCTATAGCCAGTCTATGATGGGCAATCCGATCTCTTGCCTTGGTTATAAGGGAAGTCTTCTAGATGGTGCCAGGGCATGGCCTTATTATAATACCAGTGGTATTGGAGCAGAATTTACGATCCCTTCACTGCAGGAGGAGACTCATATCTTGTATTCTGCTGTAAAGTTTTACTGTGTCACGAACAACTTCTCACGGAGTACGAGCGAGAGCGAAGTTTGCTTGAGGTGACAAAGTTTGAGGTCCCTTTATTGGCTTCTAAACGTCTCCATGGGCTTGCACCCTCAGAGGGTAGATCAACAGAAGGCTCCAGTTCATCACAAGAGGGGAGGGAGGAGGAAGTGCTTCTGAGTAACCCACGAAAATGTCAAGTTTCTTCTGAGGTGATCCCTCCTCCTGTTAGAAGGACAAGAATAGCTGTTTTACCCCAACGGGGTGGACCCTCCCAATAGCCTTTATTGGAATTGAGTGCCCTACCCGTTGGGTCTTCTTCGCGGGTAAGTCTTAATGTTTTCTTTTCGAAGTTTTATTTTGTACTTTTCGTTCATCATCGCTTTGTTTGTGTAGGCGGGGCCCACATGGTCTGAAAGACTCAGGGACTTTTCTGAGGAGCCTACCCCGGTGGTGTCTTAAGTTGAGGGGAAGACTGTAGCTGATGAAACTGCTGATCCGAAAGATGTCCTTCCTCTCGATTCTTTTGAGTATGAGACTCGAGGCTCTTTGGAGCCATTGGCTTCTCTCTGGCAGAAAGCTTTCACGGGGCCGATTAAGGATGGACCCATAGAGGTACCCGAGGTCGTCGCGGTGGTAGCCAAGGGTGGGACTCTGGAGTCCATACCTGTGATGGGCCAAGGGGACGTAGATGTTGAAGGGATAACTCAAGATCCTTTCCTCGTACGTCTTCCCATATTAAGGAAAGTGTAGAGGATAGTCCCACTGCACCGGGAAAGGAGGAGGATCATCCAGCTGAGGAATTGCCTTTAAAAAATCTAGAGGATCTGTCTCGATGATTGGTCGACGGTCCCTTGGAGGGGTTGACAGGGAAGACTGTCGAAGAATTGGCCTGTCAGGATATTGAAGGGCCGACAAAAATAACTGTTGAACTGGGTTGACGAGATTATTCAAATGGCTGCCGAGGAGGCGATCGAAGAGTTGGCTGATCTAGTCATCGAAGTAATGACTGATGATGTCAACGTGGCACAAGTTGATGTGGCCATTAATGAAACGATGATTGAGGTCCTAGACGAGGTAGCTACGGGGTTGATGGTTGATGATAGTACCGCTGGTGAGCCTGCTGATTTTATCATCAAGAACCTGGCCATAGAGGCCATAGTAGAGCTGGTCGGGCAAACTGCCAACGAGCCTGCTGCTGGAGTGCAGGTTCAGGAGACTACTGAGGAATCGGTTACCGCGATTGCCGAGAAGTCGACTGCTGAGATTGCTCAAACTCCAGTCCGCGTGGTTCCAACTGCAGATGCATTTGAAGAACTAGCTAAGGAGCCTGCTGATGAACTAGCTGCGTGTTAGATAGTGTCAGCTTTTACCGTCCCTGTACCGTCCACGACTTCTATAATGGTCGCTGCATCATCTGTTTCGGTTGCGGTACTTAGGCGCGTGCTAGCTGCTATCGTGCTCACGGGGCCTTCTATTGTGGCATCTCCGGTAACCCCAATGAGTTTGGCTGATAACGCATATTGTACCAACCTCATTCTGAGCATAATTCGTCATACATTGACGCATGGCATAGATGGTGTTTTATGAAGGAATCAATCTTTCAGACAGGTCAAAAATATAGTGGAGGCCCAGTTAGTGGCCTTGTGCGACTATCCGTAGTATGAGGCTAAGGCCGATGCTATAAAAGATCTGTTGGCTGAATTAGAAGCCGATGCCTTGGAACTCAAGAATCTGGAGCGTGGTCTTCCGACACTAGTATCAAATAATATAATAGCAGGAAAAGATGCAACTAAAACCATACCTGCTATGACCTCTGCCTCTGTCTCTATATCCTCAACAGCAAGTGAGAATACCTTCCCATGATTTTGTCCGGGACCCTGAGCTCTGGCCCTCTCGAACTGTGCTGACTGAGGTTGTAATGGCGGGCGAGGTGCTCCTGTCGCTGGCTGAGGTGCTGGATGTGCTGGGGCTAAGGACTGCTGTTCTGGACAATCTTTTACCTTGTGCTGTCCTGACCCGTATCTCAAGCATAATCCAAGTCAAATTCGACAGTCCTTCAAAATGTGTCCCTGCTTCCTACAAAAGTTGTAGGTGGGCTTCTGATAAGGTGTGGGCCTCTGCTGAAACTGTCTGGTGGCCCTCCTAATAGGTCCACTCTGAGTAGCCCGAGCTGGTGTAACTGCTGGGGTATGGCGCCTCGATGTCTGCTGATGCTCCTTACGAAGAATCTCCTGAGCACGAGCTTCTTCTAAGATAGCTGAATGGGAGACTCGAGACTGGGTAGTCGTATAAGACTTGAGCTCTGGTGCAAGCCCTTGGTAAAATCTTCTTGCCTTCTCTAACTCTGTCGTAATCAATCCCGCACCAAATCGACTCAGGCGATTGAACTCTGAGTCATACTCATCAACTGTCATATTCCGTTACTTCAGATCAAGGAACTGGTCGTAGAGACCATCTCTGACATGAATAGGGAAGAACCTCTCATAAAATGCATCATAGAACTGCTTCCAAGTGATCCCAGTGCATAGTCGACTCTCTTCTGCCTTCTACCAGTGGTGTGCATTATCTTCCAGCAATAGGTCCACTGCTGTCATCCAATCTCAAGCAGGCAACTGGGATGCCTTCAGTAGTTTATCGGTACTAATAAGCCACTGTGACACCTCTAATGGCTTCTCTGTTCCTCTAAAGGCCTTGGGGTTCATATCCATGAAATTCGTGATAGAGCCTTCATAAGGATACAGGGCCGGTGCTGGCGCTGGTGCTGGAGGTGGTGGTGGAGGTCTAGCCATTGCTGCCATTATCGTCTGTCTCATCAGCTCAGTTTGCTGCCACTGAGCCTGCATTATGGCATACATAAACTGAGAAGTAGGGCTCCCATCAGTCGATGGTGGAGGCATCTGAGGTCCCGACTGCGGAGGAAACTGCTGAGGGAATGGTGGTCATGGAGGCAGTGGTACTGTAGGTCCTAAAAAAATCAAGTTGCACACATCAACAAAGTCATGAAGATCAAGAAATGAATCTTTTAGATAAACTGCGCAGACATCAGATTACGCAGTATACAGATTGTGCACACTAGATTGCGCACACAACCAACCGTGCAGGCTGACGTGGCAAATCATCATCATTACCTGACACAAATCAAATCTTCTGACAGTTGACAGTGCAGAGAACGAGGCAACCGTTTGTTTAATCGTGCAACACGGTGCTCGAGGACAGCTGGCAGCGCAATCCATGTTGGCGCAATCCATGTTAGAGCAATCCATTCCTGCGCAGTCCAAGTCTGCGCAATCCAAAGCCAGTGTAATTTAGGTTGCACATTTTATCAACATAAATAACAAAATACACGTGGCATTCATGCCATCCTTTGAACCTTCGGGGCGAGTTCAGTCTTCTTGTGTGCATCTCCAGACGATATTTCTATGTTAGAAAAGTGGAAGTGCTCCTTTCTGCTAAATTTCTGTTCTATTTATAGGCAGAGATTCTCCAAATAACAAAGCGACACATTCATCCGACGGTTCGTTCGTTCATTCACCTGACGGTTCACCCGTTCATTTATTATCACCGACGGTTCATCTGTTCACATTCATTTGACGGTTCGCCCGTTCATTCACATCCACCTGATGGTTTACCCGTTCATTAATCATCATTTGACGGTTTATCCGTTCATTCATTTCCATCTGACGGTTTGTCCGTTCATTCTACCATTCGACGGTTTACCCGTTCCTTATGACGATTTATTTCGTTCACACCTTTTGACGATTCATTTTCGTTCATTTAATCATTCACATCAGTAACTTATCATCCTTGATTAAGTTATCTATTGAAATAATAATATTCGATATATTCTGCCACGTCCATGTTACCTCTGAGCAGATATAATGAATATAATTATTTTCCTACGAAATTCAGAAATATATCATGTCTTGTACCTCTGAATATATTTTCTATATCTATTATTTATATCTGAACAAAATATGCAATAAATAATGGAGCCACAACAAAATGTCTTTTATTAATTAAAATATGAGATATTACAAAAAAAATACATGTACTACCAAAGATACAAAAAGTTCTTTCTAATGAGGTGGAGGTGTTATCAGACTAGCAATTTGTTGTTTTAGAGTTTGTAGTCGCTCTTCACGAGATGACATCACTATCCTTCTGGCTTCTTCCATTCCGGTTTCTTCGTTGAAAATAGGCATGGCCACCATTCGGCGAGTAATCTCAGCATTATGAGCTGCTACGTACTCATCCCTTTCTCGAATCAGAGCATTGAATTGTTGGGTTGCAAGTTGATGATCAGCAACTTTATTTTCTAATTCCTCATGGAGACGAGGAATCTCTGCCCTCAGCTCAACAGCTCTTTGCACTTTTCTCTCAGCCATCAAGGTCACTGATTCTAGCTTGGATTGATACTCAGCAGATTTTACAGAGAAAGCTTCCAAAAGGTTCTGGAGATTCACCCTTTCAATGTCAGCTGCCTGAGCCAGTTGTTCGAATTCTGCCTGCACTAGAGACTTCACGTCTCCTTGGTTGAGCTCTTTATAGTTTTTGATGGAAATCTCTAACTCATTCAAAATATGATCCAGGAAAGTGGCCTGAGCCTCGTCACCTTGTTCCCGGATAGCCCTTACTAAGAGAGAGGTTGGACCTCTAACCATAAAAAAATCAGTACCCTCTTTTTCCATCATTCTATTTACTAGAGGTCCTAAAGACTCAAAAAAGCATCTGGTAAATGATTGGATCACAAGATTATTAATTGCTATAGCACCAGGAGTTGCAGCTACTCCTGTTGATGGCGAGGCCGCAGGATGTTCAATCTCTCGCATCTGGACAGCGGGCTCTTTGAATAAAGAAGCCAAAGTGGGGCTAGTTGCCCCTCCAGGTTGTTCCTCTACAAAAGTAAAAATTGTTATTTTTTCCTGTTGATTGCTATTGTCCAAGAAGATTAAAGATGTAAGCTGTCTTACCATGGTTGAATCCAGCAATGAGCCTATCATCTGCAGGAATAGACTCTAGCCGAGCAGAAGTAGCTTCAGCCATAACAGCTTGGCTACTGCCCGCTTCAGAACCACATGATAAATGATGACTGCTACTAACAATCACCGTCGTTATAGGTACTATGTCCGTGCACGTCGGAGGTGCTAAAGGAGTCTCAAGATCTGCAGGAAATACAAATAAAGACGTTAGCTATCAATCTATTTAAGAGGAGATTGCTAATTTTATTTTATACCTTGAGGATCAGTGGCAGGAGTTTCCTCCGGAGCTTTTTCATATGCTGCTTTTTCTGGAAATACTTCTACCTCAACATCCTCTTCAGGATTTAAGGTATCAGCGACGTTTTCTGGAGATACTTCTACCTCAACATCCTTTTCAAAATTTAAGGTATCATCGACAGCATTAGGAGATATATACACTTCATCATCCCTTTCAAGATCTTGCATATATTCATCAATATTCTCGGACGAAGAGCTCTCCTCATCTTCACCTTCTTCTGGTGCATTCCCGCTGGCAGTTGCAGCTTAGTCAAAAGAGCCTTCCAGTGGGCTGTAGTTGCAATCTTCTAGAGCCGTAATCACTTCACGATCTTCCTCTTCGCGGAGGGTCCTTGGAGTAGGAGGAAGTTGATTCGTCTCCGCAGCAGGTAAAAGAGATCGTACAACATCTTGCTCTTCCTCCATGATATTTCCTCTGGGCTCTTCGGCCTCAGTTCTCGGATCAGGATCTTCCCTCTGCTCGATCTCTTCCCTATGTTCTGGACTTGGAGTTTTATTCCTAGACTCTGAAATAGGAGTGGGAGATTGCATAGTGAATCCCGCCGCAGCATCCACTACTATTGAAGACGGGGCTCGTCTAGAAGGAGAAGCCATTCGATTTCCTCTTTGGGCCAGCTTCTTCTTTCTTTTAGAGGCCTCTCAGGGCTCTCTATGTTTACAGTCTCGACTTGTCTTTGAACAGAGGTCGGTGTGGTAGCTTCTTCTTGCTGAATTGTCTCGGCCAGCTGCCGAGATTGAGATCTAGTGGTAATCTTTTCAGAGGAATGATCTAAGATCAGCTTCTTCTTTGCTGGCGGAGCGGGAGGCTCCTCTCTTCTCCTCTTCTTGGCTGGAGATTTAGCCACCTTCAAAGAAATACGCAGTGCTACGTTTACCTCTTCAGGGAACATAATGTCTCTTGAAGCTTCTAGAGGTGCATCTACTGGTTCATGCACCTCATCATTTCCTGGGAGTGACATGGCGATTCCTCCTCTATTCAATCTTGTTGAAGACGCAAAGCTATCCACGAGATTGAAATTCTTAGCAAAGGTGTTTGAAGATGTATAGAATACTGAGTATGTAAATAGCATCCGAGGGCCATGATTGCTATTTACTGGCATCGAGAACGTTACTTTCGTATCTCGAGCATTATAATAAGCCCAAGCTCGGGCCCCATCTATCAAAAAACCCTTTCCTTGAAGGCACGTGATAGCATTTTCCACATGGAATTGGTCGTACCCGAACTGCCGAGCAAATCGACTGGGGAGATATGGCTCTAAATGACATTCTTCTTCAAACCGATACACCTAATGGCACGGTCGAATTATCTTCAACCACTCAAAAGCTGCACGGCTCAAAGGTTGCATCTTCGAGTCAATCATATTTGTCGACATTTGTTCATATCCAGCAGGAGAAGGAGTGCAACAAAAGTTCCATCCTTTGCTCAGGTTCAGAGCATATCTACAATCTCTCAGAGCAGTGTATTTCCACTTACCATGAGAGTATCTCTGCAAAAAGCTGCCGTCGACCGGTCCCATGCCGGGGTCCATCAAAGTAGGATGGTGAAGAAGCAACCACCCAAATAGATATGTATACGGCAATTCCAACCGAGGAAATTCTTTTTCACCCTTAGCTTTCAGCATCAGATCGACGTACAGACGAAGACTGGCATTCAACCTACAAGTCATCGCTGACAAAAGATCCATCTTGTAGCCGAAGACTAATCTAACGGCAGCAAAAAGAATGCCGTGATGGAAGCGGTCTACGGCACTGGATCTCGGGACTACAAACCGACGGAGCCAATACGTCAGAAACCCTGCTAATTGGGCTTCTTTTGACATAAATCTATACCCTACTCTCAAATAACTCTCGAGAGTATCTCCTTTCTTTAAAGAAGGACATTGATGATCATCCTTCATCTCTTCATCAAAATCGCCACTTTCTTCCATCAACTTCATCACTTCTGTGTTGCTCGATGGCTTAAAGAAGTCAGGATAGCATCTATCATGTTCCTTAGTCTTCGGTTCTTTAATGTGGTTAAGGAACAGATAAGGTAACCAGTTTGAGGAATAGCAGGTATTTGATGTAGCACTTTTGTAGAACAGATTTTATAATGATATAGCAGTTCTTCGAAGACTGCTACCATTTCTGCATTCTCTTTTCGGAGTTTGTCCAACTCATCATTTGTTGGGACAAATTTTTCATATGGGACATCTCCCATTGGCATGTAAGAGATATACTGCATCTCATGAAGTGTAAATCCGATTTCTCCGCCAGGAGTCATGAAAGTCCCTGTTCTGTAATTGTACCTTTCTGCTAGAGCCAAGAACAGATGCGGGTTGGGGGCAAAACCATAAACAGTGGCATGCACTGCTTGGTATAAATTGATTTGCTGAAGTTTGTTTTCAAACTTAGTCAGGATCCAGTTTGCTATGCAGTTCCATCTCTTAAAATCTGGATTCACCAATCCAGTTAATCTGATGTCCTGCTCAGGATACCTTCCTTCGACCTTCGTAAATTCATTTGCGAATATTGGAGTTCTGACAGGCAATAACAAGGAAGAATTTTCCGGCGGAATACAACCGGGTTTCAAACCTCTTAACAAGACACTGTACCGTTCTGAGGAACTGTAGAACTTCTTCTTGTTCGGCCCCTTCTTCACAAAAATCCTTCCTGGACGGGCATCTTGGAAAGTGTAAGGTTCCATTCCATCTTCCTCGGATAGCTCGCATGAGCATACCGGGATAAGGGGAGGCAGCAGGAAATATCAGGTATCGAGAATGACCTATCCGTCTGATGGACAATCCTTTCTTCCATCCTTGATCTCGGTTGAGAGCTTTTCTCAAAAGCATCGCCGAACAAGAATAATGGCTTCTTGTGAATGACAGCGTCTGCTGACTCCAGAGGTTGTCCATTCATCAAACATTACAGTGTCTCATTATCTTGGGATATCAAAATAGCCTGATGGGAGGTTGGCAGATCATATTGAGGATAGTGCACATGAGATAGGTCCTCTTTGTATTCTGACTCTGAGAGAGTTCCTACAAAGTCCTCTTATTCGGGATCTTCTCTAGTATTAACTGTATCAGACAGAGAAAACAAAAATTCAGTACAAGTCAAGTCAAAAATTTTGTCATCAGACTGCGCAACATCAGATTGCGCAATATCAGATTGCGTAATAATCTGATTGCGCAAACAAACAATCATCAGTTTGCGCTGGCAGTCCCGCGCAAATCAACAAATTGTGCTGACTTTTGCCAGCACAGTTCAACCGATTGTGCAGAGAGTCGTCCTTCATAAAAATGAAGAACGAACTGATTTGTGCAACCAGAACCCTAAAAAGGGTGGCGCAATATGATCACATCTCTAAAAAGAGATGGATTCTGAAGGAACAGTGAAATCAAAGCTCTAAAAAGAGTTTTGATTAAGTCATCTACCTCGCAGCGCGGGATGAGCAGTTTCGTGACGAGAAGCACGTCGCGCAGCCCAAGCCGAAGATTCGGTGGGGGCCTTACCTTTAGCAGCGGCGGATAATCGTCGGGGAGCCATCGAGATTGTTGGAGAAGAAAGGAAGAAAGTGCTCGAAAATTTTTCTCTCAAGTGCACGAAGAAAGCAAGTAAAGAACACTTCGAAGGAATTGAAGAGCTATTTATAGTTTTTCAAATCGAAACGGCCGTCTTAGATTGTGCCTAAAAATGGGGCTAATCCCTCAGATTGCGCAGACAGCTCACTACATGCGCAAATTAATTTCAATTTCAAAATTCAAAGAATTTTGAATTTTTGAATAAGTTTCAACTTTCGAAAAGTTTGAAGGGGTTCTTGTAGGTCCTAAAAAATCAAGTTGCATACATCAACAAAGTCATGAAGATCAAGAAATAAATCTTTTAGATAAACTGCGTAGACATCAGATTGCGCAGTATACAGATTGTGCATACTAGATTGCGCACACAACCAAGCGCGCAGGTTGACGTGGCAAATCATCATCATTACCTGACACAAATCAAATCTTCTGACAGGTGACAGCGCGGAGAACGAGGCGACCGTTCGTTTAATCGTGCAGCACGGTGCTCGAGGACAGCTGGCAGCGCAATCCATGTTGGCACAATCCATGTTAGCGCAATCCATTCCTGTGCAGTCCAAGTCTACGCAATCCAAATCCAGCACAATTTAGGTTACGCATTTTATCAACATAAATGACAAAATACACGTGGCATTCATGCCATCCTTTGTTCATTACGTGGCAACCGTCTATACACGATCATGCACATTTCAATCAAATGATGACATGTGTCCAAGACAGTTGGCCCATGATCCAGCAACTGCCTGCACAGTCCACTGTTGCACAATCCAATTGCTACACAATCCATCATGCGCAGTCCAGAATAACTAAAAGTTAGTTATTTTTCAGAACTCTATAAATAGAGTTTCAAGTCTTCTTTTAAAGGGATCAGAGGGGGATCAGAGATCGGAGATCAGATCATAGAGAGATCAGACTTTAAAGTTCAGAGAGTCCAGGAGTTCTTGCCCAAGTGCTGCTGCATTCTTACGAGGCTTTTGCCTTCAATTTCCGAGGCTTTTTGCCTTCAATTTCAGAGTTGTCTTCAACTTCAGAGGCTTCGTCTTCAGAGTTCACATCGTCCAAGGGATAAAGCAATCGTCATCTAGATTGGATTCCTAAAGTTGTACCATTCCCAGAATTCAAATTGTAATCTTTTACAAAGTTTGTATCAATAAAGTTCTACACTTTTGTTTTTGCAAACAGGTACATTCCCTTCTGGTGGCATGGTAGTGGTCTGTCCAGCCTGGCTGCCTGGGCGTGCTGCGATCTCTGGGGACTCCATCGTCGGTGTCGTAGTAGGCTACGACAGTCCTGGATGGTATGGTGTCGCTGGAGTCATGGGAGGATTCTGTCCCTCCGGGGTAGCCTCTTCACCAGATGTGAAGGCCAAGGCAGAAGTGCGTACGCTTCTTAAATGCATATTGATGGCATGAAAAAGATAAGTTGATATTAGGAAGATTAGATATGAAGTAAATCGAATAATCAAGAAAGTTTCGAAAAGATTGGAAGTCAAGAGATAGTAGTAGTTCTGGATGAGATATTCCTATTCCTATATGCAGGCTTGTTGGGCACAGTCATGTAACCCAACAATATTAACGTCGACCTTCATGGGCCACCACAAAAACATGTAACGCCCCAGTCCCAAAATACGTAGGACCAAGTACGTGAACATGCCAGCTGCATATATATGAAGAATACTCCAATATATGGAATCCTCATATATGCACATAAGCTGTAAGTAAAATAATAACATGCCAGAATAACATATCTAATCTCATCACAGCTCAACACAAAAGATAATATAGTCCAAATAAATAAATAAGAGTATCCAAAGATAGCCGGGTGAACATACTCACTCCAAACAGCTATAAAAAATAGTCTCACAAGATCGGAGTCCAACCTCCGCAAAATAGAAAGCAATGAGATGTAAAAATAATGTCCACTAATGTCTCAAATATAGAATGAACTAGAAATCAGTAGTGACTGCCTCATCATCGATGTAAGATGGGTCCAATGCCGCTCCGTACTCCTGCAAAAAGTCGTCTAATCCTGGAAAGATAACCAGGTCCTCAGGGGACATAGCAAGATACAAGAAAACACCATGCCATATAAACTGTGATAATATAATAGAAAGAAAAAGGGATGCCTGCAATAGGGTGCCTACCAGTTCTATAGACAATGCAGTTAAGAACAGACCTTCAACGCATGGGTATTTGGCTCAGTAGCAGTAACTCAGGTGTGGCCCCATCAGGATACCAGGGACCTCAAAGCATAACATTCCTCGAATGTCAGAGGCCAGCAGTATCAGTAGTAGGAAAGTGCATAAGGACCCATACGTTAAGGAAACTGTTCTCCCCACCCAATGCCTAGTAGGGTCACATCCATGACTCATGAACCTCTAGTAACTGCCAAGTCTTCTAGCATGCAATTCTATTGGCAGTTACTCCTATCCGTCGCACGCACCATACGTATCGGTGGCCAGCCGACTACACGGATATGTGTCCTACATGTGACTCACATCACGTGATACAACAAGTGTCAAGGCCGTATGAGATATACCAATACATCAACATCAGTGGGTGGTCAATAAACTAGGTCAATGCAAGAGAAAATAAATAAGCGAAAAGAACGATCGACAGAGTCGCTTGCACCCAAGTATGACTTGGATGCACAGTTTAAATATCGAGAAATAAAAAATGCTAAAAATAACAACTGAAAATAAGAATATAATAATCACAAAGTAAGGTGACAAGGTATCTTGCCTGCGGTACGAGAAGGGCAAATCCAAGAGTAGCAAGTGTCAGCACCAAAATTCACAAATCACAGATGACTCCAGATATACCTAGGAAACGCCTGTCCAAAAGTCAAATTCTGGAACAAGAACAAAATCGTAATTTTGGGTCAAAACGATGTCCGCCATTGGACTCGCTTTGCACCGAAACGCATGCCAAAGTCTACAGTCTCTAAAGTCGTCAAACTATATGTCTACAGTTTCAGTTTGAGGAGAGGAACTCAACGGTATGTCCAGTTTTGGATTTTGATGAGCCGTGTACAAATTTGCCCGTTTGAGTGGGTCGCGGGTCCGCCAAAAATGGGTCCCGATTCGACCTTCTCAGAATCGAACCAAACTTGGTACACAGGACCAGAATTTCGATCCGAACCTGTTCGTGCAAGTTTCGTCTCGAATCGACGACTGTACGCGAAGTTATGGGCAAATTTGCAAAACGTCGATATGGGATATCTCGACGGATACGCGTTGATTTCGTCGCGCACATACGACAAAACTGAGTTTCGTCAGTTCCCACATGTCTGCGACGTTCATACGCGCCTTTCGATGCGTATAGTACGTGACCACGTCGCCCAGTTTATCGGGGCGCACGTCGTATCGGAGAAAATCTTCTAAAATTTACTATTTCGAAAACAGTTTTTCACACAAGTTTAACCTGGATTTAATTCTTGCACATTAATTGAATCACCGATCTACCAGTTGCGTTTTAGTCGTGGTTATGTTGTCTACACATGTGTTCAATTAGTTTTTCAAAACTTGCGATTATCTGGTCGAACTTTCGTGTCAAACAGGGCTTGGTTAAAGGGAAAATTCTGCACCTAGACAGTGTTGATTCTTGAACTTTCGGGAATTTACAAAAAATATAGTAAGCCATTAGAGGATTATAATTGAAGGGGCTTGTAGGGGGTCAACTGGGCTACCTATACAAATTTACGGATCGCTTTTTCATCAAACGTAGAGAAAGATTGGTGGGGTCGAAGTTGAGTACCTTGCGGTTGATCGAAACAGAGCTTCCTCTGTTCCACGCGAACGTGGGCTCCGGCGACGTCTCCGGTCAACGACGGCAGTTCGCTGGCGGCTGAAGTGTGTGCGGGGAGGTTGGCGGCCTTGGGGTCGAGGTGGAGAGGAGATGGAAATGTGGAGAATTATGGAGGGTCAGGGTTTCGGTTTCGAGCAGTTGTGTATATACTGCCGATGACTTCTAATATAACTAGGAGTAGGGGGCTCGGGTTTAAAGACTTGCAGCTGCTGCTGCAAACAATATTGGTAGTAGGGTGTCTGGTGAGGTGGACCGGCCCCACCTGGGTTGGTCCCCTCCCCATTACATATTTTTTTTTTCTCCTTAAACCAAACGTTGTGCTGAGCTGAGGTTGGCCGCCCCTTCCTGGGTTGGCCGAGCCCACCACTAACTTTTTTTTTTACAATTATATATATATATATATATATATATATATATATATATATATATAATTTTAGGCTGGTAAAAACATTTCTAAAAATATACAAATAATTTCTAATAATCCTAGAATTTATTATTCTGTATTTAATAGTAATACTAACATGCACACCTATAATTTATACACACATATACTTAATTATATTAATAAGCTAGTAGTAATAACTTTATATTTAATAATATGTATAAAACATTAATTAATTTATAAAATCAATTTAAAATTATGGGGGTTTACAACGGCACTATGCGGCACTCCCATATGCGGCTCGGGTACTATGCGGAACTATGTGGCACTCTTATATACGGCTCGAGCACTATACGATACTAGCGGCACTATGCGGTACTCCCATATGTGGCTCGGGCACTATGCGGTACTATGCGACACTCCCATATGCGGCTCGGGCACTACGTGGTACTATACGGCACTCCCATATGTGGCTCGGGCACTATGCGGCTTTATGTGGCACTATACGATACTAGACGGCACTCCCACATGTAGTTTAGACACTATTCATCGTCCCTTCCAAAATCAGCACAGATGAACATAAAAATGGCCAAAAATACTTTTGGCCATAACTACCTCAAAACAAGTCGAAGTCTAACTTTTCAAAGGTCCATTTTGGATAAAATTAAATTCTCTATAATATGGAACAATAAAAACTTAAAAATAATGGAGTTAATAGATCAAAACCCAAGAAAACTAAAAATAATACAAACTTAGATCTACATGAATCTATCCACCAAAATAAAAAATATCAAGTTCTAAATTGGCTTAAAATTAAGTAAGGAAGAGAATGAAACAATAAAACTTGAGATCCCTCATGAAGCAAGTTGTACTTGCCTAGGACTTGGTAGGTGGGAGGAGTAAATGAAAAAGATGAAGAAATAAATGAAGAAGTGAATGAAGAGAGAGAGAGAGAGAGAGAGAGAGAGAGAGAGAGAGAGAGAGAGAGAGAGAGAGAGAGAAGGAGTTGGGTTATATATATCAACCCTCTCCATTTCAACCAAGCCAAGCCAAGCCAAGCCAAACCAAGTCAAATAAACCAAGTCAAGATTAAATCAAGACTAGGCTAAGCAAAACAAGCCTAACTACGGTCCACCTGATAAATGCCAGAAATCTCGTTTATGCATGCAAAAATACGTATAACTAAAAACAAGAGTGACAACTCTACCCACCTTAAAAGAATTCCGTCCTCGAAATTTAATCAAGAGGCTAGAGATGTCGCGTAAAGCTACATTAATCATAAGCAGGCTACGACTAGTAGTTAATCAAGCAATCATTCATGCAAGCACGGAATTAAAAGCATAAGGCATAAGGAAGACATTATACCTTATGAGTCAAATAGGTGTGGATATCGTGAACGAATATCATCCTCACGCTCCCACGTTGACTCACCCAAAGAGTGATGACCCCAAGCAACACAGACTAAACTAATAGTCTTGTTCTTGAGTACCTTCTCTCTTCGGTCCAAAATGGATACGAGCCTTTCCTCATACGAAAGGTTGGTACCAACAACCAATTCCTTATGATCAAGGATATGACTCGGATTCGGAATATACTATCACAATTGGGATACATGAAATACGTCATGTACCTCACATAAAGACGGTAGAAGAGCGAGACGATAGGACACATCACCTACTCGCTCAAGAATATCGAACGGCCCTATGTACCTAGGACTAATCTTTCCCTGTACGCCGAATCGAATGACGCTACGGGTAGGCGAGATCATAAGGAACACGTGGTTGCCGACAGAATACTCAAGGGGATGTCGATGAGAATCGGCCCAATGGTGCTGACGATCTTGGGCAACTCGAAGATGATCTCTGACTTGTCTGACCACCTCGATTGTCTGAGTAATCATCTCTGGACCAAGCATCTGTCTCTCGCCGACATCATCCCTTGCTAATGGAGATCTGCACTTCCTGCCATACAGTGCTTCAAAGGGTGCCATCTGGATACTAGCCTGGAAATTATTGTTATAGGAGAACTCCACGAGATGCAGGTGATCTGCCCACGAACCACCGAAGTCGAGTGTACATGACCACAACATATCTTCAAGGGTCTGGATCGTATATTCTGACTGACCATCTGTCTGCGGATGATAAGCCAAACTGAACTTGAGATGAGTCCCCAAGCTCTCTTGAAGACTCCGCCAAAAGTGCGATATGAATCTTGAATCTCTGTCTGATACGATATTAACTGGCACTCCATGCAATTTGACAATCTGCCTGAGGTACATCTCTGCTAGCTGATCCGTCGACTGACTAATTCTGAAGGGAAGAAAATGAGCTACCTTGGTGAGCCTGTCAACTATAACCCAGATAACATCTCTTCCAGCTGGGGATTTAGGTAACCCAGCTACAAAATCCATGGTAATATGCTTTTATTTCTATTATAGGATCGGTAAATATTGAAGAAGTCTAGCTGGTCTCTGATGATCAACCTTAACTTGTTGACAAACTAAACTACGAGAGACATACCGTGCTATCTTCCTCTTCTTGTTATTCTACCAAAAATACTGACGGATGTTTCGGTACATCTTCGTACCACCGGGATGAATTGATTACTGAGAACTGTGAGCCTCTGCCATGATATCCTGCCTGATATTGCCACTAGGTACACAAAGACGCCTTCCATGTCGGAGAGTACCATCTTCATGAATATATTACTCTGGTCTTCGTCCTGCTTCACACTCCGCTCTGAGCCGCTGAAGCTTAGAATCTATTGATTGCTCCATCTTAATCCTCTCAACTATGCTGGACTAAACTTGCATGCTGGCCATCAATGCCATATTGGTAGGAAGAACGACTTCAATACCCATCTTCTGAAGATCGGCTAACAATTCTGGCTGTGCTGTTAGGAAATAAACTCTAGCTCTCATGTTCAATGCATCTGCTACTACGTTGGCCTTCCCAGGATGATACTGCAAGTTGATGTCATAATCGACAAATAGCTCTAGCCATCTCCTCTGAAGCATATTACGATCCTTCTGGGTAAACACATACTTCAGACCCTTGTGGTCGGTGAAAATCTCTACCCGATCTCCATATAAATAATGCCTCCAAAGTTTCAATGCAAAAACTACTGCTGCTAATTCCAAGTCATGGGCAGGATAATTACTCTCATGGTCACGAAGCTGACATGATGCATAAGCGACTACCTTACCATGCTGCATTAAGACACATCCCAATCCTCTGCCAGAAGCATCACAATAAACTGAAAATCCTGCAGTCCCATCTGGAAGCGTGAGAATGGGAGCCGTCATCAATCTCTGCTTCAACTTCTCAAATGAACTCTGATACTCTGATGTCCAAGCAAACTGCACATCCTTGTGGGTCAACTGCGTCAATGGTGCTGAAATCCGAGCAAAGTCTGAGACAAACCGCTGGTAATAGCCAGCCAATCCTAAAAAACTCCGAACTTCTGTGACGGTACTGGAAACAGGCCATGACTCTATAGCCACTATCTTCTGGGGGTCCACTTCCACTCCACCTCGGGTGATAATGTGACCTAAGTACGAGATATGATCGAGCCAAAACTCATACTTACTTAACTTCGCGTACAACTGGTGCTCTCTGAGAATCTGAAGAACTACACGAAGATGCTGCTCATGATCTGCCTCATTCTTGCTATAGACTAAGATGTCGTCTATAAACACTATCACAAACTGGTCCAAATAGGGCATGAAGATACGCTTCATGAGGTCCATAAATAAGGCTGGCGCATTGGTCGCTCCAAATGGAATAACAAGGAACTCCCAATGTCTATATCTGGATCTGAATGCTGTCTTCGGGACGTCTTGCTCTCTAACTCTGATCTGATGGTATCCTGACCGCAAGTCAATCTTCGAAAATACTATCGTTCCTCTGAGTTGATCAAATAAATCATCTATCCTTGGTAGAGTATATATGTTTTTGACTATTACGGAGTTCAATGTACAATAATCAACACATAATCTTAACGTACCATCCTTCTTTTTCATAAGAAGTATCGAGGCTCCCCAAGGTGATCCACTAGCACAAATAAATTCTTTGGTTCTGAGTTCTTCAATCATCTTGTACAAATTCTCTAACTCTGAAGGTGCCATCCTGTAGTCTCCCCTTGACACTGGTGTCGTCCCTAGAAGCAAATAAATGGTGAACTCTATCTCTCTCTCTCTCTGGGGGCATGCCTGGAAGCTCTTCGAAAAATACATCAGAAAACTCTTCAACAACTCTGAGAAACTGAATTGCCACTGCTACTGCCATCCGCAATACAGGTGGAGAAGGTTCTACTTCGCCTCTGGAAAATAAAAACTTCGATTCGCCGGGAATACCAAAAATAATGCTGCCAATATAGCAGTCTATTCTTGCGTATTGCTCCTTCAACCAATCCATTCCTAGGACCACATCATAATCGGCCATCAGAAATTCTATCAACCTAGTGGGAAACTTTCTACCGCTAACTATGATTTGATACGAAGAAAATACTCTATCTACTCCCATAAGACCGTTACCAGTAAGTATATTAAGCCTTACTGATAATGACTCGGGCTCCAGTCCTATCCGTGTAGCGAATCATGCAGATATAAATAAATGCGATGCACCCGAATCAAATAATACTGATGCTAGAAAAGAGTTGGCGAGAAAGGTACCTGCCACCAACTCACCTAAAGCTAACTCTTCCTCCACGGTCAAAGTCATAACTTGACCTTGCCTTCTTGGTGCTGGTCCCCTCTGCTGGTGACCTCTCTGCCTGTTCTGAATCTGAGTTTGGACATACTGTTGAGCCTGAGGTGGCAATGG
>JANAVB010016305.1:0-26124 GCA_029216955.1 Iris pallida | reverse complement strand
TAGTACATTAGATAGTTAGTTTAGATATTTGAGGGATATCTTGGTATCTCATGATACCAAGTTTGTATCTTAAGGTAAATATGAATTACCTTTACCTTCAAGGTAAATGATTAGTTTACCTTATAACCAAGGTATTGGTTTTGGGATGCCAATATGACCAAGATTTATATGGTATCCTAGTGTTAGTGGGTTAGTGTCTAAGTGTTTGAGTTTGAGTAGGTGATGTTAGATTGTGAAAGGGTTATTAGATAGATATATATATATTTTTGGGTTATACAGTATCTATATATTATGAGAGTATATAGATATAGGTTTGGTTCATAGTGAGGATATGTATATACTTGATATATGATATCTATATGTATGTGTTAGGGTGGTACTATATGGATAAGGCTATATGTGATATATATGTAATGTATATTATATAACTAAGTTTGTGTGCCTTGTTAGCTATGTGGTTTAGCTATGTACCTTGATTTAGGCTATGTGTTAGATAGCAATGATACTAATATACTTGATTGTTTAGGTCGTAGACTTGTTTAGACCTAGAATTGACTTACCTAGACTAGTTTGACCATTGTTGACCAAACCTTAGCTAGTTTGGCCACATTAGACTAGTTGTCCTAGTTTGACTAGACTAGTTGACCAGAGTTGACCAAGAGTTAACTTTGACCTAGATTGACTTAGACTCATGTAGATTGTATTATAATTTTAATTACCATATAAATTAAACTTTTTATAACCTGTATTGCTCTAACTAGGACTCTGTGACTCCAGTTGGCTATCTTTTCATATCAGCTGTTCAGGGTATCAAGCGAGTACATTCTCTGATCATTTCATACTTGTTAGGATTTATATTCTTGCTCTAGATTACTTTACTGATGTTGTCACGTTGTTAACATAGATTGGTACTATATAGATCTTTACATTGAGATGTTATCCACCTCGGGAGCATCGGGTACATCATGTCATATGTGTTTCACTTTTATCATGTACTCCTATGCTTTTACTATTCATGTATACTCTTGTGATTCATGTACTCTCATGTTCACAGAACCCTCATATATAACTTCATGTGCACCCATTTATGGCCTTCATGTGAAATATTGTACAATAACATAACTTGTCTGGATCCTTGTGTATTGATTGGGGTACAAGGAGTATAAATGGTCATGTGAACAATTCCAAAGTAGTGTAATCATGTGCAAACTTTTAGTTAATCATGTACATATTCAAGCCGTTCACATGTCTATCTTGTACTCTACATCACTAGTCACTGATAATTCTCTACTTATAGTAGCTATTTACATTACAGTTCTCTCTCTTTTACTATATGTACTTTCTTTCAGTGTTTCATGTATTTTACTCTATTGTATGCTTTATATTCCTATCTTGATATGAACTATTGAGATTTTGTGCTCATTCCTGTCCTGACTGGACATGTTAAAAATATTACAGATAACCTGAAGATTCATAGCTAGCCTAGAGAACCAGTAGAGCTTGGAGTAGATTACTAGTTTATGGTTTAGTTTCTCTTTTAGAACTTGTTTTGTAATAAGTGGTTGTCACTCTACTTTTTCAGTATTTTTAAATCCTAAATTTATTTCCTGATTAATGATTAATTATTTAAGTGATTTTCAAATAATGAGTTTTTATAATTATTTTGGAGGGAATTGAATTAAGAGCAGGATTACAAATTTTAAAAGTTTGTTGTAACTAACAATTAGTGGTCCCCACCCTTTCTAACTGATTTTTAAGATTTTATGCAATATGTGAAAAGGGCAGGGGCTTAAGTGTTAATATACCGAATGGTGGAGGGACTTTATTGTAAAATTTCTTTTTCTACTTATATTGTGCTGAGGAGAGAGACTCCTCCATTCTACTTTATCTCGAGCCAGAGCTCTTTCCCATTTTCCCCAATCTTTCACTGTGAACTCAACCCTAGTTCTCGGCGGTGTTCTCTGATCATCGACGATTTCTCAGTAGCATCGTCCTCCGTGGCGCTAGGTGCACCTCCTCGAGCGACTGCGAGGTCCGATTCCTCCACAACAACGGTGGTGACCAGCTCCTCCGACAGCTACGACTACTACGACGGCGACGACGATGAGTAGATCGGTCCCCTCCGGTGATCGTCGCAACATCAGTTCGATTTCGCAATCGAGTAAGTTGTTAGCATGTTCCAGTCGATCTCTGTTTCTATCTTCCTTGATCTGAATCCATTTTTGGTGTGAATTATAGTTTGAAGACAGTATATCTCAGGAATTTTTCTTAACGCTCCTGCTTTGTTCTGGATTTGATCCCTACGATCAATCGAAAGGTAAGGATTACCATTTGAACCGGTGATTTTGTTTGTATTCTTTCCTTGATTTTGTTCTTCATTTGGTATGGAGAAGTTAGATCGAGATTTGGGAATTCGAAGTGAATCTGGAAGTATTGATTCTTTGCTCTGTTTTCTATTAGAGTTTCGGTTCTGAGTTCATTTCTGATTGTGGAGTTCTTTTCTGATTTTGATCGTCTTCTCGAAGTTTTGGTTGGAATGTCGATCTAATTTTGATCAGTAGATTTTGGAGTTAAATTTCTGAAACTCTTGGTTTCGAAGAAACAAAGCAGACGTAGGAAATTGACTCTGTCATTTTGTTCTTCGCATGTTCGATGAAATATTGCAGAGAACTGGAGATCTCATCTGGACACGGGAACTACGTATCTGACACGTGATCGGTGTCTCTATTTCTTCCATCAGCCGATTGCTTCAGGTATTTCCTAATCGATTGTTGTTTAAATTGGTTGATTCGTGCTCAGTTGATGTGGAGCATATTATTTCAGTATTTAAGTTCGAGCTTACTGTGGCCAAGTTGTTGCGGTATCGATGGTTGCTGTGTCAGTTGGGGTCTTGTCCAAGTTGTTGCGGTATCGATAGTTGCTGTGTCAGTTGAGATCGTGTCCGAGTTGGATGCTAGGATGATGTCGAGGGGAGGGGATGCATGGCTGAGCTTTTGTTTGTTCAAGCGTAGTTAATTTTGTGTGAGGTGTTCATTTTAAATTTGTGACCGTTAGAGTATTAGCATTCTTGATTCTTTTTTTTTTGCCAGATGGTGTATGGCTGGTTTATGTAAGTCTGGGTAAAAGAGGGGCTTGAGAGCACATGTTGCTCTAATGTTGTTAACTCAATTTCCTTCTGTTATGAGTCAGCTGTTGGTAAATGACTCTGTATGGATTCAATTGCAAACTTGCAATAATTTTGATGCTTGATGGCTGGACATCATGAAATTATGGAGTTTGATTTATGGGCTAGTTGGAAGTACCAGTCTGTGAATGTTAGTAGTTTTATAATTGATGTAAGTTGAATGTTTGTTAATTATACTGGGCGCACTGTCAGTTGGGATATTATGGTAGGTATCATTAGTTCTTATGGAATCATCATATATATTGTGGCACTTTTCTAGAATCTAAGTCTATATTTTGTCTATAATTATCTTAGATTAATGTTGTTTCCCTTAAAACTCTATTTTGGTGTTGCCTATATAGCTAGGTTTTTAAATGGCAAATTTGTGAATAGAGTACATTGTGTTACAGGGATTTTGATAGGTAAGGGGTAGAAACCCAACCCTTTAGCATTACCTTACCTTTAGACAAGATAAAGAAATTACAAGAAGTTGACTAAGACTTGTTTAGAATTTAACTAGTTAATGTATCCTATAAATATTTTTTGTGACTAAATAGGAGTTACAGATGAATGATTAGAATTGTTTAGATGTTAACAATTATAAAATTATTAACAGGAGGACATCCAGCATTACTATTCACACTTGATCACCCTAAGCAAGGCAAGTATACTCCTCGAACTTGTCCATTACTTCATGTCTTGTATTCATGCTTGTATCTCCTTGTTAACACGATGTTTCACGAGATTGTCTTATATCTTGTTCCCTGAGTTTACTTGTG
This sequence comes from Iris pallida, assembly GCA_029216955.1. Lineage (NCBI taxonomy): Eukaryota > Viridiplantae > Streptophyta > Magnoliopsida > Asparagales > Iridaceae > Iris > Iris pallida. Next base: position 22,182 of record JANAVB010016305.1, on the reverse strand, counting down.
TCTGGGAGGGAAAATACTACAGATGTGTGATCAAACCCGAGTTACTATTCATGTGAATAGCTTAGGCCCCACATCGTGCACGCGGGACCGAAGCCCTACCATTTCATGTTCCATGAATCTACCCAAGCCGATCACACACTCTGGATGTATTTCGATATATTGCACACTTCAGGTTTATTGTGTATTTTATGTTCAGGTTTTATTTCATGTTCCCTGTATTTACTTTTTAGTATTCATGTTCAAGTTTCATTTCATGTTTCATGTATTTACTTTTCAGTATTCATGTTCAAGTTTCATGTCATATTCTCATTTCTCGTACTTTATATTTTCCTGTATTCATTTCTATACCATGATGTTCATGTTCATTTCCTTGGATATACTTAGCTCCGCACCTGACTATGATATGTTGCAGGTGAGTTGGAGGCTATATGTGACACTTATTACGGACAAGAGCCTGGAGGCACCTATGAGCCAGCTGATGTTGCTCTGGACTTAGAAGCTGAGGAGGCCTAGTACCTTCCTTTTAGTTTCATTAGACTTTGTATTAGAGACATCAGATTACTTTTCATTTGCTGGAAATGTAATAACTTTTAGACTTGTACTTCGATTTTGGGATTCGATATTATAGATGATGTGGTTTATATTCATTCTATTCTGGACTTGTAGTTTCCCTAGAGATAGGTACAGCTTACTTCATCGTGTCTAACGATGAAAGCTGGGCGTGTCCGACTCGTGTCCGATTATTGGGGAGCGGATCGTGACATATTTTTAGTGGTGGCCCATGCAGGTCTATCCTAATGGTACCTAGGTCTTAGCGTACTATTGGGGGACTTGATTAAACTAGGAAAACTTGATCACAGCATAGGAAAATCGAGAAATAAGGGTATATCAGGTACATTGACATTTAAAAACATTATTTATTTTTAGATTTTAGGGTTTGTTAATCAACAAAATTTTCTTTCTATTACAGGATGGTCAACATAAGAAAGACCGCAGATCAACTCGGAGTTGCAGGCAGTACGGGACAGTCTGCACGAGACGTTCCAGTAAAGCAGCTTCCGCCACCGCCTCTTATCTTTCCTCCATTGCCCCCGACGATGATGTTCGACGGTGCCCAGGTGATGGCCATGTTCCAGTATTTTATGGAGGCCCAGAACCACCATGTCGTACAATTCCGAGCGACAGTCGTTGATGCACTCAGAATTCGAGAGCCAACAGCACCAGCACCGGTAGCACCTCCAGCACCAGCAGCACCGAGATCGGGGACTGCTAGGGACTACCAGAACCTCTGTCCGATGGATTTCTGGGGCCATGAGGGGATTGTATATGCGGATGAGTGGCTGGAAAATGCGGAGCAGACGCTGAAGATGGCGAGGATTCCTGATGACTTGAAGGTGGAAGTTGCGAGCATACGACTTTTTGATCTTGCCAGAGCTTGGTACCGCGAGGAGCCCCAGTTAGCTGTGCCCCAGGTTCTTTGGACAGATTTCAAAACTCTGTTCAAGGAGAAGTTCTTCCCCGACTTTGAACGAGACAAGCTTCGGATGCAGTTCGAGACCTTGCAGCAGGGGACCATGACAGTGGCAGAGTATACGTCGGAGTTCACCCGACTCAACAGGTTTGAAGAGAACCTAGTTGGCACGCCAGAGGAGAGGGCTTGGAGGTTCAAGAAGGGCCTCACCAGAGAGCTGCGGCATGCAGTGGCGATCAGCCAGGCGACGACTTATTCGAGCATCCTCAAGATTGCTCAGGCTGTGGAGAAGGAGATGGACCCGAGGCCTAAGAGGGATAGGGACATCGACAGTAGCAGCTACCAGGCACCGGCGAAGAAGACTCAGATTCAGACTAAGACGAGGCCACCACAGCCGACAGCAGTTCAGCATCGTCCTGCCAGAGTTCCAGCATTTCAGCATCAGAGATAGCAGGGGTTCACTTACACATACTGTTACCGTCCAGGATACCACATGGAGGTTTGTCGCAAGAGGCTCGGACTTTGCCTATTCTGCAGATCAGACGCTCATCAGATGAGAGACTGCCAGCAGGCCACAGCCAGACTAGCTGGAGGACCCCGAGGAGCTGAAGGACCACCACCCGCACCACCCCAGAAAGGAGGACCAGCTCTACCACCTCAGTAATAGAGATTTGCACAGCACCAGCAGCAGCAGAGAGGAGGACCACAGAGGGGACGTGCTTACGTCATGGCCACAATTGAGAAGGAGGAGGCAGCTCGAGATGTTATTACAGGTTCTATCATCATATATTTATTTCCTGCTATTGCATTATTTTATTCTGGAGTCACATATAGCTTTGTATCATATGAGTTTCTGCATAGACACGGCTTCACACCTAAGCCCACTAAGAGGAACTGTCGGATTATGACAGGAGGAGGGGTACTGCCAGTTAGTGAGATGGTGGATTGCCCTATCACTATAGCTGGAAGGGAGCTTAGGGCTTGACTTCTAGTGATGCCATTGTCCAGATTTGATGTAGTCCTCGGCATTGACTGGATGAGTGAGCAGTTTGTTGTAATAGACTGCCATGAAGGGAAGTTTACTTTCAGCCCGCCTGGAGTTTTGCCGTTCGAGGTCAGAAGATGGATCGCAGAGAGGCCAGAGGGAGTCTACTTCGGAGCAGTTGTAGAAGACCAGGAGTTGTCGCATCCGCTGATTACAGAGTTTCTTGACGTCTTCCCCGAGGAGTTGCCAGGACTGCTGCCAGATCGAGATGTGGAGTTCAGCATCGACTTAATGCCCGGATCAGCGCCGAAGTCCCAACATTGCTATAAGATCAACCCAAAGGAAGCTGCAGAGTTGAAGGCCCAGATTGATGAGTTGGAAGGCAACGATTTTATTCGGTCCAGTGCTTCGCCCTGGGGAGCACCGGTACTCTTCATACTGAAGAAGGATGGGACTGTTAGGATGTGTATCGATTACCGTACACTCAATAACATCACCATCAAGAATAAATACCCGTTGCCGTGGATTGATGAGCTGTTTGATCAGCTAAGTGGGGTGAAGGTCTTCTTAAAGATTGACCTTCGGTCGGGATATCATCAGATGAAGGTTTGGGAGCATGATATTCTGAAGACAGCTTTCAATACCCGTTACGGCCAGTACGAATTCTTGGTGATGCCGTTCGGACTCACCAATGCCCCAGCAGTGTTTATGAACTTGATGAATAAAGTTTTTCATAAGTATCTGGACAAGTTTGTCGTAGTCTTCATTGACGACAGTCTGATCTATTCGAAGACCAAGGAGGAGCATGTGGAGCACCTGTAGATTGTGTTAGAGATTCTATGGAAGAAGAAGCTATACGGGAAGCTCTCAAAGTGTGAGTTCTTCTTGGACAGAGTGGAGTTCTTGGGGCATGTAGTGACTGGAGAGAGAATTTTTGTGGATCCCAAGAAGATTAAAGTATTGGAAGCATGGGTACCTTCCAAGTCAGTAGCTGCGATTCGTAGTTTCCTGGGGCCAGCAGGTTACTACAAGAAGTTCGTGAAAGATTTTGCCAAGATAGCAGAGCCAATGACGAAGCTTACGCAAAAGGACAAGGAGCTCATCTGGAGCGACGCCTGCCAGTCAGCATTTGAAGAATTGAAGAGAAGACTCACTACAGCACCAGTTTTAGCTTTGCCATCCGGATCTGGAGGATTCGTCATCTACAGCGATGCATCAGGAAAGGGCTTGGGATGTGTGCTTGAGCAGAACAAGAGGGTTATTGCTTATGCTTCTAGACAGTTGAGGGCTCATGAGAAGAATTACCCTACTCATGACTTGGAGCTTGCAGCAGTCATTTTTGTCTTAAAACTGTAGAAGCACTATTTGTATGGAGAGCGAGTGGACATCTTTACGGACCATAAAAGCCTAAACTATGTTTTCACTCAGAAGGAACTGAATATGAGGCAGCGAAGGTGACTGGAACTCATGAAGGATTTCGACATCAATCTGCAATACCACCCTAGGAAGGCGAATATGGTAGCAGATGCTCTCAGTCGATATCCTGTTGCTATGTTTCTCACTATGGACCGACATCTTCTAGAGGATTTTCAGGGTCTTGGGATCGAAATTGTTCTTCCGAGAGTTGGAGGGCAGCTGATGCACATGCAGATACAGTCAGGACTGATAGAGAAGATCAAGGAGGCCCAGTTTCTAGGTGAGGGACTCCGATGTCTCAGAGGTCAGGCAGATGATGGATCCCTGAGGCACGGGAACCAGTTGTGTGTGCCCAAGGATTTACGGAAGGAGGTTATACAGGAGGCCCACCAGTCGCAGTATTCTATACATTCTGGATCTACCAAGATGTATAAGGATCTACGGAAGTATGTTTGGTGGTATGGGATGAAACGAAAGGTTGCCAGATTCATTTCCAGATGCCTTGTGTGCCAGCAAGTCAAGGCGGAGCGCCAGAGACCAGCAGGATTACTCCAGCCTTTACCTATTTAGGAGTAGAAGTGGGAACACATAACCATGGATTTTGTCTCTGGTTTTTCGCGTACGCCCGGTGGCAAAGATGCTATTTGGGTTATCGATGACAGATTGACGAAATTTGCTCACTTTATTCCGTTCAAGGTAGGGCTATCGACCGAGAAGCTTACAGACCTCTACATACGGCAGATTGTACGGATTCACGGGGTGCCGGTGAGCATCGTTTCAGACAGGAACAGCCGCTTCACATCACACTTCTGGAGGAGTCTACAGCTGAGCTTGGGTTCATAGTTGAAGTTCAGTACCGTCTATCATCCACAGACAGACGGGAAGTCTGAGAGGACCATTCAGACATTGGAGAACATGCTGCGGGTTTGCACACTCGACTTCGACGGTTCATGGGAGGATCACTTGCATCTTGTCGAGTTTGCCTATAACAATAGTTATCAGGCTAGCATCGAGATAACACCGTTCGAGGTACTGTATGGGTAGAGATGTCGCACACCTTTATCTTAGGACGACATTGGCAAGAGGGATTTGCTTGGGCCAGAGATGGTGGTAGACTCAGCTGAGAAGATCAGACTGATCAGGGAGCGTCTCAGAGTTGCACAGGATCGACAGAAGCACTGGGCGGACAGCAGCAGACGACCTCTGGAGTTTAAAGTTGGAGATAGAGTGTTCCTGAAGATCTTTCCAACCAGAGGCATCATTCGTTTTGCAGAGACGGGAAGCTCAGTCCGAGGTACATCGGGCCTTTCGACGTGACGGCACGGATTAGCGAGGTGGCATATCGACTAGCGCTTCCAGCTAGCTTGGAGGGAGTGCATGATGTCTTTCACGTGTTCTAACTTTGACGCTACATTCCAGATCCGAGCCATGTGGTGGACTACTCAGAGCTAGAGGTGGGTCCGAGCTTGACCTACGAGGAGCAGCCAGTAGAGATCCTTGATCGGAGGGAGAAGCAACTGCGGAATCAAACTATTCCACTTGTCCGAGTCATGTGGAGACATCACTCTCCGGAAGAGTCCACGTGGGAGCGCGAGGACGAGATGCGGGAGAGATATCCCAATTTGTTTGCTTGATTGTATTGTTTGTTTGGAGAATGTTAAATATATGACTTGTGCTTAAAACATTCGTTAGTTATGTTTTCACTTGTGAAATTTTATTTTTGTTCTTCAATTTTGAGGACGAAATTATTTTAAGGGGAAGAGATTTGTCACTCTACTTTTTCAGTTTTTTTAAATCCTAAATTTATTTCCTGATTAATGATTAATTATTTAATTGATTTTCAAATAATGAGTTTTTATAATTATTTTGGAGGGAATTGAATTAAGAGCAGGATTTCAAATTTTAAAAGTTTGTTGTAACTTACAATTAGTGGTCCCCACCCTTTCTAACTGATTTTTAAGATTTTATGCAATATGTGAAAAGGGCAGGGGCTTAAGTGTTAATATATCGAATGGTGGAGGGACTTTATTGCAAAATTTCTTTTTTTACTTATATTGTGCTGAGGAGAGAGACTCCTCCATTCTACTTCTTCTTAAGCCAGAGCTCTTTCCCATTTTCTCCAATCTTTCACTGTGAGCTCAACCCTAGTTCTCGGCGGCGTTCTCTGACCTCCGGCGATTTTTCGGCAGCATCGTCTTCTCCGCGGTGCTAGGTGCACCTCCTCGAGCAACTGTGAGGTCCGATTCCTCCATGACAACGGTGGCGACCAGCTCCTTCGACAGCTACGACGACTACAACGGCGACGACGACGAGTGGATCGATCCCCTTCGGTGATCATCGCAACATCAGTTCAATTTCGCAATCGAGTAAGTTGTTAGCATGTTCCAGTCGATCTCTGTTTCTATCTTCCTTGATCTGAATCCATTTTTGGTGTGAATTATAGTTTGAAGATAGTAGATCTCGAGAATTTTTCTTAACGCTCCTGCTTTATTTTGGATTTGATCCCTACGATCAATCGAAAGGTAAGAATTATCATTTGAACCGGTGATTTCGTTTGTATTCTTTCCTTGATTTTGTTCTTCATTTGGTATGGAGAAGTTAGATCAAGATTTGGGAATTCGAAGTGAATCTGGAAGTATTGATTCTTTTGCTCTATTTTCTATTAGAGTTTCGGTTCTGAGTTCGTTTTTGATTGTGGAGTTCTTTTCTGATTTTGATCGTCTTCTCGAAGTTTTGGTTGGAATGCGATCTAATTTTGATCAGTAGATTTTGGAGTTAAATTTCTGAAACTCTTGGTTTCGAAAAAAAAAAAAGCAGATGTAGGAAATTGACTATGTCGTTTTGTTCATCGCATGTTCGATGAAATATTGTAGAGAACTGGAGATCTCATCTGGACACGGGACCTACGTATCTGACACATGATCGGTGTCTCTATTTCTTCCATCAGCCAATTGCTTCAGGTATTTCCTAATCGATTGTTGTTTAAATTGGTTGATTCGTGCTCAGTTGATGTGGAGCTTATTATTTCAGTATTTAAGTTCGACTTTGTTGTGTCCAAGTTGTTGCGGTATCGATGGTTGCTGTGTCAGTTGGGGTCATGTCCAAGTTGTTGCGGTATCGATGGTTGCTGTGTCAGTTGGGATCGTGTCCGAGTTGGATGCTGGGATGATGTCGAGGGAAGGGGATGCATGGCTGAGCTTTTGTTTGTTCAAGCTATAGTTAATTTTGTGTGGGGTGTTCATTTTGAATTTGTGACCGTTAGAGTATTAGCATTCTTGATTCATTTTTTTTTTTGCCAGATGGTGTATGGCTGGTTTATGTAAGTCTGGGTGAAGGAAGGGCTTGAGAGCACATGTTGCTCTAATGTTGTTAACTCAATTTCCTTCTGTTATGAGTCAGCTGTTGGTAAATGACTCTGTATGGATTCAATTGCAAACTTGCAATAATTTTGATGCTTGATGGCTGGACATCATAAAATTATGGAGTTTGATTTATGGGCTAGTTGGAAGTACCAGTCTGTGAATGTTAGTAGTTTTATAATTGATGTAAGTTGAATGTTTGTTAATTATACAGGGTGCACCGTCAGTTGGGATATTATGGTAGGTATCATTAGTTCTTATGGAATCATCATATATATTGTGGCACTTTTCTAGAATCTAAGTCTATATTTTGTCTATAATTATCTTAGATTAATGTTGTCTATAATTATTTAATTAATTTTCAAATAATGAGTTTTTATAATTATTTTGGAGGGAATTGAATTAAGAGCAGGATTTCAAATTTTAAAAGTTTGTTGTAACTTACAATTAGTGGTCCCCACCCTTTCTAACTGATTTTTAAGATTTTATGCAATATGTGAAAAGGGCAGGGGCTTAAGTGTTAATATATCGAATGGTGGAGGGACTTTATCGCAAAATTTCTTTTTTTTTACTTATATTGTGCTGAGGAGAGAGACCCTCCATTCTACTTTTTCTCAAGCCAGAGCACTTTCCTATTTTCCCCAATCTTTCACTGTGAGCTCAATCCTAGTTCTCAGCGGCGATCTCTGACCTCCGGCGATTTTTCGGCAGCATCGTCTTCTCCGTAGTGCTAGGTGCACCTCCTCGAGCAACTGCGAGGTCCGATTCCTCCATGACAACGGTAGCGACCAGCTCCTCCGACAGCTACGACGACTACAACGGCGACGACGACGAGTGGATCGATCCCCTCCGGTGATCATCGCAACATCAGTTCAATTTCGCAATCGAGTAAGTTGTTAGCTTGTTCCAGTTGATCTCTGTTTCTATCTTCCTTGATCTGAATCCATTTTTGGTGTGAATTATAGTTTGAAGATAGTAGATCTCGGGAATTTTTCTTAACGCTCCTGCTTTATTTTGGATTTGATCTCTACGATCAATCGAAAGGTAAGAATTATCATTTGAACCGGTGATTTCGTTTGTATTCTTTCCTTGATTTTGTTCTTCATTTGGTATGGAGAAGTTAGATCGAGATTTGGGAATTTGAAGTGAATCTGGAAGTATTGATTCTTTTGCTCTATTTTCTATTAGAGTTTCGGTTCTGAGTTCGTTTTTGATTGTGGAGTTCTTTTCTGATTTTGATCGTCTTCTCGAAGTTTTGGTTGGAATGCGATCTAATTTTGATCAGTAGATTTTGGAGTTAAATTTCTGAAACTCTTGGTTTCGAAAAAAAAAAGCAGATGCAGAAAATTGACTCTGTCGTTTTGTTCATCGCATGTTCGATGAAATATTGTAGAGAACTGGAGATCTCATCTGGACACGGGACCTACGTATCTGACACGTGATCGGTGTCTCTATTTCTTCCATCAGCCGATTGCTTCAGGTATTTCCTAATCGATTGTTGTTTAAATTGGTTGATTCGTGCTCAGTTGATGTGGAGCTTATTATTTCAGTATTTAAGTTCGAGCTTGTTGTGTCCAAGTTGTTGCGGTATCGATGGTTGCTGTGTCAGTTGGGGTCATGTCCAAGTTGTTGCGGTATCGATGGTTGCTGTGTCAGTTGGGATCGTGTCCGAGTTGGATGCTGGGATGATGTCGAGGGGAGGGGATGCATGGCTGAGCTTTTGTTTGTTCAAGCTATAGTTAATTTTGTGTGGGGTGTTCATTTTGAATTTGTGACCGTTAGAGTATTAGCATTCTTGATTTGTTTTTTTTTTTGCCAGATGGTGTATGGCTGGTTTTTGTAAGTCTGGGTGAAGGAAGGGCTTGAGAGCACATGTTGCTCTAATGTTGTTAACTCAATTTCCTTCTGTTATGAGTCAGCTGTTGGTAAATGACTCTGTATGGATTCAATTGCAAACTTGCAATAATTTTGATGCTTGATGGCTGGACATCATAAAATTATGGAGTTTGATTTATGGGCTAGTTGGAAGTACCAGTCTGTGAATGTTAGTACTTTTATAATTGATGTAAGTTGAATGTTTGTTAATTATACAGGGTGCACTGTCAGTTGGGATATTATGGTAGGTATCATTAGTTCTTATGGAATCATCATATATATTGTGGCACTTTTCTAGAATCTAAGTCTATATTTTGTCTATAATTATCTTAGATTAATGTTGTTTCCCTTAAAACTCTGTTTTGGTGTTGCCTATATAGCTAGGTTTTTAAATGACAAATTTATGAATAGAGTATATTGTGTTACAGGAATTTTGATAGGTAATGGATAGAAACCCAACCCTTTAGCATTACCTTACCTTTAGACAAGATAAAGAAATTACAAGAAGTTGACTAAGACTTGTTTAGAATTTAACTAGTTAATGTATCCTATAAACATTTTTTGTGAATAAATAGGAGTTACAGATGAATGATTAGAATTGTTTAGATGTTAATCAATTATAAAATTATTAACAGGAGGACATCCAGCATTACTATTCACACTTGATCACCCTGAGCATGGCAAGTATACTCCTCGAACTTGTCCATTACTTCATGTCTTGTATTCATTCTTGTATCTCCTTGTTGACACGATGTTTCACGAGATTGTCTTGTATCTTGTTCCCTGAGTTTACTTGTGTCTGGGAGGAAAAATACTACAGATGTGTGATCAAACCCGAGTTACTATTCATGTGAATAGCTTAGGTCCCGCATCGTGCACGCGGGACCGAAGCCCTACCATTTCATGTTTCCTGAATCTACCCAAGCCGATCACACACTCTGGATGTATTTCGATATATTGCACACTTCAAGTTCATTGTGTATTTCATGTTCAGGTTTCATTTCATGTTTCATGTATTTACTTTTCAGTATTCATGTTCAGGTTCATGTTCCCTGTATTTACTTTTCAGTATTCATGTTCAAGTTTCATGCCATGTTCTCATTTCTCGTACTTTATATTTTTTTTGTATTCATTTCTATACCATGATGTTCATGTTCATTTTCTTGGATATACTTAGCCCCGCTCCTGACTATGATATGTTGCAGGTGAGTTGGAGGCTATCTGTGACACTTATTACGGGCAAGAGCCTGGAGGCACCTATGAGCCAGCCGATGTTGCTCTGGACTTAGAGGCTAAGGAGGCCTAGTACCTTCCTTTTAGTTTCATTAGACTTTGTATTAGAGATATCAGATTACTTTTTATTTGCTGGAAATATAATAACTTTTAGACTTGTGCTTTGATTCTGGGATTCGATATTATAGATGATGTGGTTTATATTCATTCTATTCTGGACTTGTAGTTTCCCTAGAGATTGGTACAGCTTACTTCATCGTATCTAACGACGAAGGCTGGGCGTATCCGACTCGTGTTCGATTATTCGGGAGCGGATCGTGACAGTGGTGTTTTGAGATTGTTGAGATTTTAGGAGTTTATTTAAGTTGTTGTTTTGAGTTTTATATATAGTTGTTAGACTCATGTGTCATCTTATCGTGCTTAGATTGTGATTGAGTATTATCATATCTTATACCTGTCCTCCATTCGGAGTTGAGATTGTGACAGTTATATTATATAATTGTGTGAGTTATTGATTAGATAGTGACCTAGAACAGCGTTCTACCGTCGACACTGCGGCGTAGGCTGGACGTACCCACTTCTTGTTCCCCTACACTGGGTGCGGGTCGTAACGCATTTTTAGTGGTGGCCCATGCAGGTCGAGAGTCACATTATTACGATATCGTAGTCTCAATCACAGTTAGAAATCCTTGAGAGATTCCTGGGACGACCCTTGAGAATCTTATTTAAACTTCAATTTGAAATCCCTTCCTTTGTTTTGTTCACCCTTACTCTTTGTTATTGAATTTGATTTTTGATGGATCGCTGTTGATTATGATTTTTCTATCGAGATGAATTTTATGGCCTGAGTTACGATATTTTCTGATAACATATGTTGACGGGAATAACAGGGATGGTAAAACGTCTACTTGATTATGGAACCTGGAGTTTATCACAGCCATATTAGCCGGCGTGGCAGAAACGTAGAGACCTGACTTCGGATGTACATATCTTGGTTATGAGATTTAGAATTTCTTGCAGCTATACTAGTCGGCATAGCGAGAATTCTAGACGACATGATTATAGAGGTGCATACCCCAGTTATAGAATCTATCGTTTATCGCAGCCTTGCTTACTGGCATGGCGATGATTCTGAGTAACATGATTTTGGACAGACGCATATGATTATCAGATTGTATCTTGAGAAGGTTTTTAAACATATCATCTTTATCGTACCCTTCTGTTGTTATAAAATTATATTCCATTATCAAATAACTTAAGAGTATGGATATTTTAGTTTTTGTAGAGCTTATTCATATGTAGTTCTTTCATAGTGTAATGATATGATGACTTGTAGAGTGTTTGTACCCTAAAGATGATAGTTAGCATTGGTATTAGAATAGTAACCCATTGTAGATGATTCCTCTATTATTTATAATACCTACCAGTTTTCATATAGGATGTTAGTCTGCCGTACAGCCTTGATGATTTATTATTTTCCTTATCCTTTCCAGTAGGGCACCCATGACCAGAGCCTATCCTTGAGTGTAGTTGTAGCTTCGCCTAAGACTGAGAGTCTTCCTCTGCCTCCTATAGTGGTACCCCATACCATATTCTCGGGAGGGTTGTTTCCTGATGGATCTCAGATATTCGGACTTCTCCAGGATGTATTAGAGACACAGAGAGTTCAAGCTGAGATCTTGAGGGAGCACTATCCAGTTCCACCTAGAGCCTCAGAAGTATCCAGCTTTCCAGCCTAGACCTTAGCATGTCTTTTGAGATAATTGATACATCCCACATTGCTTGTATGTTTTGATACCTTGTGATTGCTTTGTGCTGTAGTATGACTAGAATGGCTAGATGGGAACCCTAGAGAGAGTATTCTAGGTAGACGAATATTCTGTCTGTGACTTTAATTTTTGGAACGTCAGAGATGTAAACCTTTGGAAACTTCCTTCATAAGTTTGTAGTAGACAAGATTATCTTCACTTTGATATATTATGTCTCACTCAAACTTGTTCCCTTGTACAACTTTTGTATCGCAGCTTTCGATCCAAATTAGGCCATTTGACCATTCCCACTTTAATTATGATTATCATATGCACATTGCCATGACTTTTAATTTAGGAGCACAAGATTAGTTATTTTCTCAAAACCAACTTCACATGCATGACCTATACATGACACCCTACACCATGACCTTCGTGTCCCACTCGGACATGCCATCTTGTGCTTCATCACTATCATACGACTTTTCTGACACAAGACCCCATCTTGATTTACCCTACGGAGTCGCTTTTATTTCCGACTCGAATTGGGGACACCTTTTCGACCCAAACCTGCCGACCCAAATTTGGGATATGACCCATTTTAAGCCTACTACCCATATTTTACTTGTTGACCTTGTGTGCTGCTAGGTAGAAGCTTTGACCTTGATTGTTGGGGGTTTGACCTAGAAGGAGTACGACCACTCTTAATTTTGAGGACGAAATTCTTCTAAGGAGGGTAGACTTGTAACATCCACTTTTCTAAAATGAGGATAATTTTGAACCTTTGTAAAAGTTTATTATTTAATAATAGGATTTATGATTTATGGGAATTTTTTTAATTAATTTAATACTATTTATAATTGGTGAATTATAATTTTGATGTGTTAGCTAGTGAATCCTAGAACTGTTGAGCCTAGAGACTAACCATGACCGTGGGGACCTAACCATGTGATTAGAATGACTAATTACAACTTTTTAGGCTAAGGGTATTTTGGTCATTTTGTGACTTTTAAATTATTTAGGATTTTGATTAATTGGTAAATTTTAGATTATTTTAATAATATTTAAATTGATGTATTGTGATTTTGGTCATTTTTCATATTTTTATATTTTGAGAATTTTTATATTTTAATATTAATTTTACGGGATTTGTTTAGTCGGGTTTGAGTTTCGTTTCATTCCGACTTGTGTTAGTGACCCGGGTAGCTTAGACTCTAGACGGGACCCCAAGATTAGTTAGTCATGGCCCACAAACCCCACTAATTAAGTTAGTAAGTTTAGACTAATCCCACTTGTTAGATTGGTTAAGTTAGAGGCTTAAATTTAACCCTTTTGATCCCAAACTTGAACCAAACTTAAAATTAGCCAAAAGGACTAGTTGAGGCCTTATTGGGCTTTCCCCCAAGGCCCAAATAGGGTTTAATGGCAGCCACTGTAGGTAGGTTAGCCTCCCTTCCTTTCATTTCATTCCATCTTGCCTCTTTTCCTTCACAAAGTGTTCTTCCCCAAATTAGAGAGCTTCTCTCTTTGATTTGATCTCCAAATCCTTACATCCCTCCACCAAAACTTTCATCCAACCTTCTCATACTACCAAGGGAGGATGCTAGCAAAGATTTGGAGCAAAGTGCAAGGAGGAGTGTCCTTTTTGGAAGATTTTCGTGTCGGAGCCATGTCCTTGGGAGTATCATTGGGATTCCACTCCCAATAGGTAAAAACTAACCCTATAAATTGATTTTCTATGCATATTAGTTAGTTTTGAATCCATATGATCCACCTCCATGCATGTACCCGCCTTTAGATTCAAGTTTGAGGCCATTTAGAGCTCTCTTGAGGATTTTAGATATGTGTTTTGTGTACTACTTGATAGATCCCAAATTAGGATACCCTACGTGTTTGGTTTATTGCCTAATAGGATTAATTGTGTTTTAAATTCAGTTTTAGAATGGTTAGAGAGTGAATTGATCTTAGTTAGGATGGTTAGAATAAGTTTTATTTGGATACCTATGTTGGTATCCAAGTATCTTGGCCTACATATGTTTCTTTTGTCCAAAACAACCCAAATTCGTCATAATATTCACCCACGTTTTTAGTAACTATAGCAACTTAGAAATGCCATAACTTTTAGCTCAGAATCTGATTAATCTTTCGTTTTTTTTAAAGAACTGTATCGAAGTTTGATTTCCAAATATATATTTTAATAAGCCAAAATCATTCTGAAACTTTCTATAAAACTATTTGAGTGTCAGCTGTCCGAAAGACAAACGCGTTTCGGTGTTTTCGCGATTCCGGAAGCTTTCGGACACGAAAATGCGATCCGTTTGAAGTTTCGGAAAGCTAACACGAAGGGCTACGACATGCTTTCATCCTAGAATTTAGTGAATGTCCAATTGATATAGTATTGATTTTAAATAGAAGAGTAACTATACGACATATGCATTTTGTGTATCCTATGAGCCTATGTAGTTGGATATTAAATAAATGTAGGTATCATAGGTTGTCAAGTATATGTATGATATAGTATATATATATATATATATATATATATATATATATATATATATATATTATATATATATATATATATATGTATATATATATATATATATAATATATTATTGTTAGGTAATATATGTTAGTATGTTTGTTAGATGTTGGTTAGTAGAGGGTTAGATATGTTAGAGTTGTTATTATATGTTAGTGTAAGTTATATATGTTAGTATGTTTGTTAGATGTTGGTTACTAGAGGGTTAGATATATTAGAGTTTGTTATATGTTAGTGTAAGTTATATTTGTTAGTATAAATGTTAGTTAGATAGTAGAGGTTAGTATTTTGTTAGATATTTGATATGTTGTTATATAGTTTGATGTTAGATATCAAGTATATTAGATATCGATATGTTAGTAGGTTATCTTAGTTCTAGATATTGGTATGTTAGCAGTTAGTCTCTATAGGTCATATGTTAGATATTAGTTAAGATGTTATGTTAGTACATTAGATAGTTAGTTAATTAGATATTTGAGGGGTATCTTGGTATCTCATGATACCAAGTTAGTATCTTAAGGTAAATATGAATTACATTTACCTTCAAGGTAAATAATTAGTTTACCTTATGACCAAGGTATTGGTTTTGGTATGCTAATATGACCAAGGTTGATATGGTATCCTAGTGTTAGTGGGTTAGTGTCTAAGTATTTGAGTTTGAGTAGGTGATGTTAGATTGTGATACCAAGTTAGTATCTTAAGGTAAATATGAATTACCTTTACCTTCAAGGTAAATAATTAGTTTACCTTATGACCAAGGTATTGGTTTTGGTATGCCAATATGACCAAGGTTGATATGGTATCCTAGTGTTAGTGGGTTAGTGTCTAAGTATTTGAGTTTGAGTAGGTGATGTTAGATTGTGGAAGGGTTATATATATATATATATATATATATATATATATATATATATATATATATATATATATATATATATATATATATATTATGAGAGTATATAGATATAGGTTATGGTTCATAGTGAGGATATGTATATACTTGATATATGATATCTATATGTATGTGTTAGGGTGGTACTATATGGGTAAGGATATATGTGATATATATGTAATGTATATTATATAACTAAGTTTGTGTGCCTTGTTAGCTATGTGGTTTAGCTATGTGCCTTGATTTAGGCTATGTGTTAGATAGCAATGGTACTAGTATACTTGATTGTTTAGGCCGTAGACTTGTTTAGACCTAGAATTGACTAACCTAGACTAATTTGACCATTGTTGACCAAACCTTAGCTAGTTTGACCACATTAGACTAGTTGTCCTAGTTTGATAAGTCTAGTTGACCAAAGTTGACTAAGAGTTAACTTTGACCTAGATTGACTTAGACTCATGTAGATTGTATTATAATTTCAATTATCATATAAATTGAACTCTTTATAACTTGTGTTGCTCTAACTAGGACTTTGTGTAATGCTTGTGGTTCGTATTACGTATTCTTGGAATACGTGTACGTATTTTATTGCATGATTTCCTGGCTTGGCATTTCCTTCTTGGCTTGGTCTATTCCTGGTTCGGGTTGGTTGGTTCGGCCTGGCTTGGTTTTGCTTGGGTTCATGATGAACCCTAAGATGAACCCCCTACCTACCACCACCATTTGTATTTATTAGCCCATTCTTTTCTCTCTCTTCATTAATCTCATCTTCTTCTTCCTCATTACTTCTTACCTACCAGAGAGAGAAGAGAGAGGTCTAGGCAAGTGCAACTTGCTTCATGGAAGAACTCTGATTTTATTATTTTATTCTCTTTCTTACAACATTTTAACTCACTTTAGTTCTTGGCATTTCCATTTTTTTGGCTAGATTTTTGTAGATCTAAGTTGCATTATTTTCAGATTTCTGGGGTTTGATCTACTAAATCTTGTTATTTTTGAGTTTTGATGGTTCCATGTTGTAGAGAATTTCGTTCTACCCCATTTTGACCTATGGAAGTTCGGATTTAGGCTCCGGATGATGGAGTTATGGAGCTTGAGGACTTGGCTCTCATGGAGTTCTTCTTCTCTAAAATTTTGGAGAAGATGAACAGTGCTTGACTTGACCGCATGAATATTCATGCGGCAAGTGTTCTCTTCAGCCGCATGGCTGGAAGTACTTGAGCCGCATGAGGGCCGAACTCATCTGGCCGCATAACTCGCTCAATTCCCAGCCGCATAAGTTCTGAACTCTGCAGCCGCATGCGCCATTCCCGCTGGCCGCATGAGGACTTCACCCTGAGCCGCATGAACTCATCACTCGCGAGCCGCATATGCACACTTGCTCCCAGCCGCATGGGCATTGCTCTCCGCAGCCGCATGAGTACTCTTTTCTTCTGAGCCGCATATGGTTTCCTTTCCCCGCAGCCGCATGGGTTGCTTCTTCTCGAGCCGCATGGAACCACACTTTCCCCACCCGCCGCATGTACCTGATTGGCCAGCTAGCCGCATAAGACCCATTTCCCCCTAGCCGCATGAGTTTCCTATCTTTCTGACCGCATGCGCCCCCTTGCCTTAGCCGCATGGGATCCAGTGACTCTGGCCGCATGCGCCCTCCTATTGGGCCGCATGAGTCTACCCTTTCCTGACCGCATATGACTTTCCTGACCGCATACGACTTACATGACTCTTCTATAGTCCTAAATTTTGATATTTATTAGATATTTTACGTCCATTTTATATCCTTACGCCTTTTGTCATGAACTTGATTTTACTTACATGTTTGGAATTGATAATGGAGCACGACCTGACAGTGACCCGTCATGGTGCACTCATGACAAGAAAACCTGACATGACCTGATAGTGGCCCGTCGTGGCGCACTCTTGACAAGAACACTTGACATGATAAACCTGACATGATATATCTGATAAGCTGTTGCGACGGCTACCTGACATGACATGACTTGTATAACTAATCCTGGACACCGTGGGTGATTGTGCTTGTACAAATAAACCAGTCATGTCTTGTATCATGTCTAGGGAGGGACTCCTGAGTACCACGGTCAGGAGTACCTATTGAAATGAACTAAGGACTAATAACTAGATTAATACATTAGTCATGAAGAAATTTCCCAGCTACAGGCAATCTCATTACCTGGGCGCGCCTGGGATCTGTAGCCTACCGTCGAGTAGGGCACATTTCCAGCACACTGTCATGTGTTGCACCCTTCAAGCTACTTAAGGGTACATGCGTTTCCTGGACGGTGTACCCACCTGAATTCAACCCCTAATTTCGACCTGGGTAACTTGGATGGTCTGCAGGGCTTGTGGCTGTGGAATAATCTCACTGCATCTTGTTAGTAATTAGGCTTGTGACAACCCTAGTTAGTTTAAGTATCAAGCCGTAGTTCTTGCTTGGCCGTGAAATGATTGGATGGAGTCTAACCAGTCTAGTCTTGTCCTGATCCTGTTCCAGATTATTGAATGACCAGAATGCTTGTATTTATTTTACCGATAAATGGTGAGAAACCAAGCTCCGTTCAGACGAAGGGTTACAACCCCGGTCCTTGTTTGGTTTACGGGTTGTAACCTGGTTATCTGAATAGTTCCATGGTTATCTCGTCGTATATCATCCTGATGTGTTTTCTTTATTTTCCAGTTCTTACTTTTTTATATCTTGTGCTGATTGCTGGTTTTAGTTCCTAAGTGAAGCTTCCTTTGTGGCACTTGCTCTTTCTGGGATCTGACCCAGCTGGTTTTGTATGGCCAGATTTCGGAGCAGCTCCAGAGGATCCACCGCTTTTCCAGCCCGATGGTGAACACCAGACGTAACCCGGGCAACGAGTGGGTTTATTTTGATCTCCCACTTTATTGTAAAAATATTATTTTGAGGCGTTTAGCCGACGAGCACCTGTTTAGCTCGATTGCACTTTACTTACTGTCTGTCTACGGGCTGTAACATGATTGACAAGATCCTAGGGTTGATCATGTATGACTAAACTCTTGCTAGTCCTCACATTTTGTAACGACTAGCTTCATGATCAGCTGAATATGTAATATTTGGGACGCCTTATTATTATTTAATGATCATACATCTTGTAACATTTACTTACTTGCTTGTGATTGAGACACTAGGCTTGTTCATGACCATAGGAGACTGTTGGCTTGTAGTAAACCCTCATGTATCTAGACAGCCGTAACCGTATAGCGAGATAGAATCCATTTCAATATACGTAGCTGGCTATGTCTGCCCCCGCTCTCCAGTATTCTGGTTCTGGGGCGTGACATGGTTTAAGTGGTGGCCCATGCAGGTCTTGTGAATCAAGATATGTGAGGGTTTACCGAATAGATATCTCAATCAGTATTCGTCCTTGATCTCTGCTCGTATCTTCTGAATCCCTAGATTCTTGTCCTGATCATATGCTTGTATCGTTGATCTGTCCTGGTCCTTCCTTATTGTTCCCTATGTCGTCTTCTTCAGCGGCATTGTTCGTGGTCCTGCTGATCAGCAAGGCGGAGCACCTCCCGCGGACCAGCACAACCCGGAGATCAAGTCCACTCCGGAGTAGCCTCCAGAGTCGAGCCTATTGGAGAAGCCCCCAGTTCAGCCAGTTCAGCCTGTCGAACCTGATGATGGCACATTAGTAGGACTCGTCAGGACCTTGATAGCTTCTCAAGATCGTCGTGGAGATGCCTTGCAACAGGCAGTGACGGATGCTTTGACCAGAGGAGGTCATCGGGGTAACAGCGCGGCCAACAGCTTCAAGCGCTTGAACCCTCCATTCTTTGACGGTAGTGAAGATGCTATTACGGCAGATGCATGGCTTCAGGACACAGAAGTGATTCTCGAGGCAGCCAGGACTCCAGAGAACGAGAAGGTGGCAGTTGTGTGCCTGCAGTTGTTAGATCTTGCCCGCAGCTGGTGGGCAGCTCAGGCCGTTGGATTAGCAGCACCTATTACTTGGGCGGTGTTCAGAGAGATTCCAGACCAAGTATTTCGATGCCGTGGCTCGGTATGATCTGCAGACCAGGTTCACCAATCTGAAGCAAGGAGGCAGGACGGTCGATGGATATGCGGCCGAGTTTTCGAGACTCAGTCGGTTTGCTCCCACCTTGGTGGCAACCGAGTATGATAGAGCCCAGCGATTCCAGCAGGGCTTCACCTGGAGATTTTTGGCAGTTGAACAGTTTGAGCATCAGACTTTTGATGCGGTCTTGAGAGCAGCCCGGAGGCACGAGTATACCTCCCAGAGGATTGTGGATAGGACCAGAGGTCGAAAGGATCTCACGGCCAGATGAATCAGTCTTCAGCCCCAGCCCCGGCAGCCATGGCTTTGACTATTGGAGCTCCGAGACGGGCGCCTCAGTGACGTTCAGCATTCCCCCCGACGTACCCTCAGCAGCAGCAGAAGTAGAAGCAGTCTTCCGCAGTGGGATGTTCTCATTGTGGGAAGCCAGGCCATATAGTGGCAGAGTGTCGCAGGGCGCAGGGATTATGTCTGGCTTGTGGAGCAGCAGACCACAGGATTGGATCCTGCCCAAACAGGGGTGGTTCATCATCATCCAACCTTTCTAGCTCTTCGGTGAGAGGACCAGCACCGGTCCAGCAACCAGCAGTACCCATTGCCGAGGCCCTTGCCGCCTCAGTCCCAGATGTTCCAGCAGCAGAACCCCCAGCAGCATGTTCAAGCCCAAGCCTTGAGTCATAGCAGCAGCGAGGATTTCAGCAGAGGGGACCAGCACCCCGAGGGCATGGTCAGGCTATGTGATGACCGCAGAGGAAGGATTGGCACCAGGAGAGGTAGTGGCAGGTACTATTCTCGTCAACTCCTTTCCAGCTTCAGCTTTATTTGATTCTGGTGCATCGTATTCTTTCATGTCTGCACGATTCGCGACACGGGTAGGATTGGAGCTCGAGTCATTATCAGTAAGGCTCAATATACTTACTGGTAACGGACTTGTGGGAGTATAGAGTGTTTTCCTCGTGTCGGATCGTAGTTAGCGGTAGAGAGTTTCCCGCTAGATTGATAGAGTTCCCGATGGCCGATTATGATGTGGTCCTAGGGATGGATTGGTTGAGGAACCAGTATGCTAGGATAGACTGCCATATCGGCAGGGTTGTTTTTCGCATTCCAGGCGAGCCAGAGTTTTCCTTTTCCAGAGGAGCAGTTGAGCCTTCTTCTCCGATATTACGGATGGCAACATAGTGCATGTTGCCCAGAATAGTGGATGAGTTCCCATGTTTTCCCAGAAGAGCTTCCAGGTATGCCTCCAGAGCGGGAGATCGAGTTCACTATAGACTTGATTCCCGGGACAGCACCAGTATCAAGCGAGTCTACAGGATAGCGCCGTCAGAGTTGGAGATATTGTACAAGATGATTGAAGAACTCAGAACCAAGGGATTCATTCGTGCTAGTGGATCGCCTTGGGGAGTCCCGATGCTTCTTGTGAAAAAGACGGATGGTACGTCCAGGCTATGTGTTGATTATCGTACCTTAAATTCGGTGACAATCAAGAACAGATACCCTCTTCCGAGGATAGATGAATTATTTGATCACTCAAGGGGGCTTCAGTATTCTCGAAGATTGATTTGCGTTCAGGTTATCATCAGATCAGAGTCAGAGAGCAGGACATCCCGAAGACAGCTTTTAGATCGAGGTATGGGCATTGGGAGTTCCTTGTTATGCCTTTTGGAGCAACCAATGTGCCGACAGTATTCATGGACCTCATGAATCGCATCTTCATGCCTTATTTGGATCAGTTCGTGATCGTGTTCCTAGATGACATCCTGGTCTACAGCAAGAGTGAGGCAGAGCTTGAGCAGCATCTCCGTATGGTTCTTCAGACTCTCAGGGAGCACCAGTTATATGCCAAGTTCAGTAAATGCGAGTTCTGGCTCGATCGTATTTCGTACTTGGGTCATATCATCACCAGGGGAGTAGAAGTGGATCCCCAGAAGATTATGGCCATTGAGTCATAGCCAGTGCCCAGCACAGTTACAGAGGTTCGTAGTTTTCTTGGATTGGCCGGCTACTACCGGCGGTTTGTATCAGATTTTGCTCGGATATCAGCGCCGTTGACCCAGTTGACTCGCAAGGATGCACAGTTTGCTTGGATAGCGGAGTGTCAGAGTTCTTTTGAGCATTGAAGCGAGGCCTGATAACAGCTCCTTTTTTCACGCTTCCAGATGGGACCGAGGATTCTCATGTATTGTGATGCTTCAGGCAGAGGTTTAGGATGTGTTCTGATGCAGCATGGGAAGGTAATAGCTTATGCGTCACGACAACTTCGTGATCATGAGAGAAATTACCCAACCTATGACTTGGAGCTGGCAGCAGTGGTATTTGCACTTAAGTTGTGGAGGCACTACTTGTATGGGGACAGGTGGAGATTTTTACCGATCACAAGAGCCTGAAGTATGTTTTCACCCAGAAGGATCTTAACATGTGTCAGAGAAGATGGCTGAGCTTCTTGTGGATATGTCAACCTACAGTATCATCCTGGGAAGGCCAACGTCGTAGCAGATGCATTGAGCAGGAGAGCAGGAGATTTTTACCGATCCAGACTCTTGAAGACATGTTGCGGTCTTGCACACTGACTTCGGTGGTTCGTGGGAAGATCACTTGCA
>JANAVB010016304.1:0-70810 GCA_029216955.1 Iris pallida | reverse complement strand
CCAAAATTATTACTTGTTGTTTTGAATTATATTTAGATATATATATATATATATATATATATATTATATATATATTATATATATATAATATTAATTTGTTTTTGAATTTTCAGGATACATATGTTTGCTGATTTTTAATAATATCCATGAGGGTTTATAAATTACAGAAAATTAGTATAAATTTCTATAATTAACAAGGATAATTTTGGTACTTTATTTATGTATAATTGAGCTTTTTGTCTATCTCAAAAATTATTGGAACACAGTGTACAGTCTGATTTATTTTTGAATAGTTACGACTTACAATGTTTGTGTTGATTTGAGTTATTGTAGTATTGGACCTCACCCTACACTAGTGTAAAGGCCCTAGAAAGTTAGTTTGGGTATTGTGTCATCCACATTGGTCTCCTATGCTAAAGTCATCATTTGGCTAGGTGTCCAGTCAGAAAGTCGTGTCGCACAACTAGTGTCTTAATGTTTAACTTAGTATGAAAACTAAATTTATGTATTATTTCTACAGTGACGAGTCACCAGACATCTATAGCATTTCTCTCAACTTGTTTTGCTAAAGGCAAGTACCTCTATAAACTTTACATGCTGCTATAACAATAAACTGTGATCCAACCATGTTAAATGCTGATCCTTGGGGTAGCAAGTTAAATCTTCACGTGTTATATATTTTCAGTCCCTACCATGCTTAGGACAGTTCTTATATCTCTCACATGCTTAAAAACGGGGTTATGGGGAACTGTTAGTAGAGTACGTGATCATGCCCCCCTTCTCCGTATGTATTTACCGAGCATTGTTACATTCTATATGTAACTTTGTCGTATGTTCTGGTCCCGCATTTGTGTATGGATATACACCGATGTCGTTATGTGTACGTATGTGCACATTAGAAAATTAATATGTACCACTGTATCCTATTTACCTATTGATCGATCACGTACATGCTACAGTTTTAAACTTTAAAACAAATATGATGCCATGATAGATTATGATATGCCATAATTCCTACACTTATGTTCAGTTCATGTTTCGTATATTTAGTTTGTTAGAATCAGTACTTGCTCCCGTCCTGACAGGATAACGTTGTAGGTATACTTACCGAGGAGGAGTTGCTTTGTGATTCTTATTATGGGGTTGCTATCGAGGATCAGGCTTTACTTTACGAGGATGTACCTGTGGGGAAACTGTCTAGTTTGTGTAGTTGCTGGGACTTCTGAGAGTAGTCATGTTTTAGACTACGTATTTTGTAACTGGACCTGTATCCAGTTTTATATTTAGACTTGTACTTGGAACTTATTATATACAAGATGACTTTTGTGTTGGAACATTTCTGACTCATTATTACATATAGAACTGTTAGCACACTTTGGTCTTATTTGTCTTTAGAACATCTTACTACGCTTTATCTCAAGCGTATGCTGGACATGACTCGACCGGCCCAACAATTTAGGTAGCGGATCGTGACAGAACTTGTGCCACTCTGACTTCCTTGAGACCTCTTCCTTCCTTTTGTTTGAGAAATACGCGGATCTAAAATGGGTACATCAATACCCTGATGGCCCTCATTTTCTTGAATTCTCACTTCATCTTCATTTTCTTTCTGAAGTAAACCATCATTTATCTCCTAGATTTCTCATAAGCTCTATCAAGTAGTTTTGATAAAACTTTGTACCCTCCGTAGATTCACCCCCTGTAAAACCCGCAAATTCGAAATTATATTGGATTGATGGATTTTAGTGTTAGCGTAGTCATAAGTTTATTAGTATCATTATTATCATTATTATTATTATTATTTTTGGTCGATTAATTAAATTATTTTAGTTATTTTAAAATTGTTGATTGATTGGATCGCTTCTTCGTTCAGGCCCTGAGACCCAACCCACTACTCACAAACCCAAACCCATTCTTTTAAATAAAAAAAATAACAAACAAACTCTCCCCCACCCATCCCACGTACAGAAACCCCCTCCCACTCTTTCCTCTCCATCACTCATTTTTCCTCTCTTTCCCTCAACTTCCTCCTCATTATCCCACTCTTCCTCCAATCTCTCTCCCTATCCCTATAACCACTCTTCCCTTTCCTATTCCCTTTTCCCACAGAATCAACCCCTCTCTCACTCCCCTTCCAGAACCCCTCCCTTCCATCCCGGCACTGCCGATCCCGTAAGCCCCGGCTCCCCGTGCGCCGCCCCCGACCGCCTTGTCGTCGTCCGGCGACCCCCAGCGCCTCCGACCTGAGGCCAGAACCCCAGCGACCCTCCAAGGCCGCGCGCCGCCTCCGAGACCGGCTCCTCCGCCCGCGCGTTGTTCCCGAGGCCAGCGCTGCTCCCGAGGCCGCCCCTGCCTCGTCCGACCCCGCTCGGTCTCGTGCGCCGCATCCCGACCAACTCCCAGCGGCTCACCCGAGGCCGCAGCGCTGTCCCGCCGGCCAGATCCGCCCCGGCGACTCCATTCCCGTCCGGCCAGCACCCCGCCGGCCGTGCCCGTCCGGCCAGTACTGTCCGCTGTTCGGAAGCTGTCCAGCGCGTTCCTTGCGGCCCGCTGTCCGCACCTTCTGTGCGCTTTCCAGCACTTTCCCGCTGTCCGTGGATTTCTTTCTTCTAATATTTTCATCTGAGAGCTCTAGCCGAGCAATTGAGGTATAACTTCGTGTCCCCGTGTCCCTCCCGTAGATAGTATGTGATGACGCGGTCCCGATCCCGTTTCGGGAATCGGTATTTTTATCGTTGCTTTTGGATGATACGTAGAGTATCGGTTACGTCGCGGCATATTTTTCTATGTTTGGATATATTGTGCTGTGGTTCACTTTTGGGTTGGATATTCATTTTGGGTTGGTGATCCCTGGTTTGGGATATTTAATTGTGTGGTGGTTGGCATCCTCCCAGGATTGGGTTGTCCCAATTACAGAGGAGTTGCTGCCCAAATTTTCAGAAAATATTTTAAAAAGGGATTTCCTTATAAAATTAGCATTTGAACCTATTTTTTCAAAGAAAATTGGTCTTTGTAAAATGATTTATAGATTGAATTTGTTGGTTTTTGGATTTTATGGATTTTGTATCACCAGTTAGGCGACGACCATATCGGTCGAATGAGCCTCGGCGAAACGCAAACGATACAGGGTCACCTGTACGTTGAGGCGTTAGCCAGCAACATGAGATTGCACGACCAAGTCTGAGACTCTTTAAATTTTTAATTTAAATTATAATTTATTTTAGAACTGGTATGCTTTTAGTATTTATGGTGCAGGGCCTCGGCCTACTGTTTGGACCGTTCGCGGCACTCAGAGCTCGCCTTAGGATTAATTAATTTATGTAAATAATTTGTAAGGGCATAAGCCCAGTTTTTCTTTTATTTTTCTGTGACCATGTATCGTGTAGCGTAGTTTTATTATTTTTCTGGAATGTTGTTTTCGCCGTTAAACGCGTAGAATATAAAATGGATATATATTTTATAAAGAAAATTAATAAGTTTTCTCATAATAAATAATCTACTAATTTAGCAATTCACGTGTTTTCTCATTTTAAAAGAAAATGCCTAGTTTTATATATGTATATATAAAATACAAGTTTTACCAAATTAACCGGTATTTGCTATTTTTCCAATTAATCAGTAACCGACTTATTCGATTAAATGATAACGAACATAGATTGCGACGCTAGACAGTTTCCTATAGATTAATTAATAAACTTAAAACCTGACTAGGGTCTACTTATAGAGATTGTAACTAGCACACCTAGAATGGTTTCATTATGGTTCTAAGTCAAGGTTCTCAACTGTAGGATCTCGGAGACGTACTTGACTTCATCATCGGGACCGACATTCCCAATCCAGTCAATTAATAGAGGCAAGTTACGGATTTGTTTTCTTGCATTTTATTTAGTAATTGTCAAGTTGCATGTTTAAACCACATTGCTACACGGAACCCTCTCCTAGGGTTCAGATATTGATTGATATTGATTGTGGGGATATTGGGGAAATAGTGTAACGTTTATGGCCAATACCCCTCATATTGCATGATTGTGCGAGCTTACCCCTCTTACACACGGGGATAAGCAGTATCGCGTCGCTAGGACGCTAGTGTACAACCCAAGCCGGTCATAGACGTTTACACATTCAAATCACATTGTTTTAAATTGTTAAATTGCTGGAAAATATTATTTCAACTGTTTAGCCTGTACTTTTCCATTATTATTTGAAATGTGAGATACATTTCGTACTTGCTCCCTCCTGACTGGAGACCAACATTTTTAGGTGACATTGAGAATGCTGAGCTATTGTACAATAGCTACTATGACCCGGTATTGTACCCTGTGGTGTTGCCAGAGTCCCCCTTGGAGGACGCAGAACCTGAGACCGATGAGCCGATCGCCTAGCTAGTTGTTTTTCCAGTTTTCTAGTTTATTGTTTTTGGAGTTTGTTAATTTGAATTCAGTATTTTATTTCAGTTCTTTCATTTCCAGTTATACTTTTCAATTGTTGAATAAAAAGTTTAAAAATTTTCGTATATTCGAGTTGTGACAAATGTATAGATGTTGTGAATACCTGCATATAGAACAGCTTACTGCCGCCGTCTCACAACGGTGCAGGCTGGGCATGATCCGATTCGACCCAATAATTTGGGATCGGGTCGTGACACCCCCCATGTATGCCAATTGTGTAAATCTCCTGCATAAGTCACTGACTCTTGCGGCTTTTGATCCAAAATTATTATCTTGTATTTCTAAACCATCAGAAGCCTTCACTTTAGATCGGTTTGCATCTTTCATCCACCTCTTCAAAATGAAATGAGCCGGAATCTCATCTACATAATATCGATCAAACACCATGGGGATATGCCTACATAGTATGCCAGAAAATTCAAACAATTGACATCCACAAAAGGCTTCTTTCGTTACAACATTGAATCTGACAACCCACTCGTCAGGGATACCCGACCTGTAACGCACTTCAAACGTGTGAATATCCCTATAAACCTTTGTTTGGTCCGTCCTAAGCCGTGGGACCTGATCACATTCTTTGGAAAATTTACCAAAAATGTTTCTTGTGTATATACCCGCAGAATGAGCCAATATCGGACTAGTGGTATTCAAAACACGCTTCTTGTAGATTGAAATATAATCTTCTTTGCGTTCAGACACATAGATCGACTCCAATGCTTGGTCATACTTCATTACGAATTCTCTCAGATTAGTCTTGCAAGTTACAAAATGATTGAAGAACGCATTATGGCCTTCACTTCTCTGTGTCGAGTTCATACCTGCAAAGAAAGTGCATATTAGTCTTGCAAGTCACAAAACGATTGAATAACACATTATGGCCTTACTTCTCTGTGTCGAGTTCATACCTGCAAAGCAAGTGCTCCGACAATATATGGGTATCCAAGACTCTCGGATTTCATACAAATGCTTCAACCACGCATTGTCTTCCAAACTATAATCTCGTAATAGAGATTTCCATTGCTCTTCAAACTCTACAGTTGTCTTTACAAAGCGGGTACATCTTTTAACTGCTTGTTTGAAATTGGATTTCTTGAAAAAATACATACGACAGTTTCTCCGCATATTTCTTCTTAATGTGCCACAAAAAGAAACGGTGACGTGTATTAGGAAAAACTTTTTTAATCGCCGTTGTCATTGCCAAGTCTTGGTCGGTGATAATAGAAATCGGTGGCACACCTCACATAGCTTCAAGCCATGTCTGAAACAACCAGATAAACGTATCTTCGACTTCGTTTTCTAGAAGAGAACAACCAAAAAGTATAGACTGACGATGATGATTCACCCCTATAAATGGAGCAAATGACAATTTGTACTTGTTTGTCCTGTACGTCGTATCAAAGGACACGACATCTCCAAAATGACTATACGCCATGCGGCTGCGTGCATTGATCCAGAAGAAATTTGCAGCTCTGCCCTCACTGTCACATTGAATGGAGTAGAAAAAATGAGGATTCTCCGAGCTCATCTTCTTGAAATAATTCCTGACACCTTCTGCATCACCATCTTCATAATACACAGACCTCACATTCCTCATGTGATTATAAATATCTCTTTTGTCAAATCCAGCACAACTAGGGGTGTAAACGGTCGGACGGACACGGACAACACTATGTTCAGACTCGGACCGGGAAAAAAAACGGACAGACATGTGCCCGGCTCGGATAAATCCGGACATATTTTTTGGTTCAGATCCGGACCATAAATCTTGGCTCATGTACGCGTCCGGTCCGTTGGGCCCATTCGTACGGACCGGACCTAACCGGACGGACACGGACACATAAATTCAAAAGTTCTGTGTGAATGTTGCTTGAAAAAAATTGGCTACAAAGTCAGCAATGCTCCATTAAGGAGGGCTGAGCTTGTGGAAACTAATTTATTGTTGGCATTAATTGGAAAACATAGCACTACAAAGTCAGCATGCTCCAATGTATGGAATTGGAGGGAAAACAGAGTACTACAAAGTCAGCATGCTTCATACACTTGAGCTAGAAAATCATGTACAACAACCAAACGAAGATTTGAAGCAAGATCTGCTCAGATTTGAAGCAAGACTTGAAGCAAAAGTTCAAATTTTGTTTTAATCAATTGCATATCTTCATTTCAGTGGCTCACATCCACAAAATAATTAACTTGAACCATTTAGCTAGAAACCAGCACATGAACTGACAGACAAAAACCAGAAAAACAACAACCAAATGAAGATTTGAAGCAAGACTTGTCAAGTGCTCAGATTTGAAGCAAAACCAGCACACAACATTTTGTCCCATAACCTTAATACAAAAAACCAGAAAAACATTTCACATGAACTGACAGATAAAACTAGTTATTTGCAGCGCCTTCATCTCCCACATGCTCCACATCAGGCATGGATGTATCCATTTCACTGCAAGTAAGGCACCATCATAAATGGAAAAACAGAAAAAGAAATAAAAAAAATGTTTAGATGATTAATTTAATCAAATCAACCCACCTCATCATCATTTGCACCAGTTTTCCAAGAACCATAGCATCATTTGCCAATCCTGGAGCAGAAAACAAACTGATTAAATGTAGGGCAATGAAAACTAATAATAACTATGGAAACCTAGAAAAAAAATTGAATAATGACAGTGGTCCAAGAACCATGGCATCTTCTGAAGCAGAAAACAAATTGATTAAATGTAGGGCAATGAAAATACTAATAATGACAGTGGTATACTACCTGCTATATGAAATCATTTGACAAAAGGCTAATATAAATTGACTTGTATTGAATTCGAACCTGCAAAATGCAAAGAACTAATGACCAACAATTCATATAAAAGATGTGGATTTAAAATCAATCAAATAGAAGCTAATAAAAGAAACTCAAATGAGATTACAATTAACTTACATTACCTCTAAAGACTCATCTTCAATCCCACCCAAAAACTAATCAAAATTGATTAATTGCATATCCTCTTCATCATGTTTCACCTTAATATTGACATAAGAAATAGCTTAGTACGAATTTGTCAAACATCAAGAATAAAGATAAACTACAACTTGTCTAAATCTAATAACTTAGTGTCAATTATTACCTCTGAATTCTTCAGCACATACTTTGAACGCAACCAATCTCCGCTACATATTAAAGCTTCTACTGTCTCCGGTTTCAAAGAACTCCGAAATTGATCAAGTACCCTACCTCCAGCACTAAATGCAGATTCAGAAGCAACACTGCTAATAGGAATAGAGAGTATATCTCGAGCCATGCTTGGTAGTATCTTGTACTTTATACTTTTATAGTACTTAATTTCCACCAATTTAAGACATTAAAATTCTCCTCTGACTCATCACACTTATAAAGATTTTCCTTCAGATAAATATCCAACTCAGATTGGGATGGCTCCACTGTATCCGACTCTTCAACCCACGACTCAAACTCTGACCTACCTTTTGTCTTCCCTTTAAAATTATTGCTAGTAGAAGTACTACCAAGTCTACTATCATTTGCCTTAGAACTCTTTTTATTTGCAATATTAGAAGCATATTCAGCATACAATTCATGCAGAGAAGAAATAACAAGCTTGATATTTTTATCAGATTCTGTAATCGGATAAATTCTGGGAAAACAAAACTCAATCAGCTTCATTTTGTATCTAGGATCCAGAACTGCAGCAATAGACATCAGTAGATTACAATCACCCCAATACTTGTCAAACTTGATCTTCATTTTATCCACCATTTCCTTCATATAAATGTCCCTTCATATTCCAATGTCTTATTATTCAAAATTTGTTTAATTTTCCTAAAGTTCAGGAAGAAAACAAGTTTGAAGTTGGATAAGAAGTGCCAGAAAATATATTAAATGCTTCACTAAAAGCTTCCAAAATCTTACATACAGATTCAGCTCTCTCCCAATCCATTGTGGATGGCAGATGAAGGATCCCTCTCTTGATACATTGAAAAAAACTTTTAAAATCTTAAAGCACAATCCAGTATTGCATAAGTTGAGTTCCAACAAGTAGGGACATCAAGAACTAAACGTTTAGAGGCAGGAAGTTGTAACTGTTTAACTATATCAGCAAACTTATGAAGTCGTTGAGGTGACATTTTAAGATACTTCACACTTTCACGGATATTTTGAATTACTTCTTTTATCTCATTCAATCCATCCTGCACCATTAGATTTAAAACATGTGCACAACATCGAACATGAAAAACCTTCCCTTTGAAGTAAAGTCTACCTTTCATTGAAAAAATTTCCTTTAAATTTCTGACAGCTACGTCATTTGAAGATGCATTATCAAGTGTTATTGAAGATATTTTATTCTCAATTCCCCAATCCAAAAGACAAGCAAAAATAGCATTAGAAATAGCAAGCCCGGTGTGTGATGGTGGCAGACTACAAAAGTTTAAAATCCGTTTTTGTAGCGTCCATTCCGATCAAGATAATGACATGTGAGACACATATATCCTATTGTCTGATTTGATGTCCATAAATCGGATGTCAAACTAACTCTAGTTACACCACCTAGCACTTCCTTTAACTTTTTTTTTCTAATGCATGCAACTTCATGCAATCATTTTTCACAGTGACTCGTGATATCATTTCAAACTCCGGATTTAACATTTGGCAAAACAACACGAAAAATTCACGCTCAACCATTTTAAATGGGTATTCATGAACAGTAATCATTGTAGCCAATAACTCCCTAACTTTATTCTTATCATACTTGTGGAGAGCTAATTGTCCAATTAAACCACCATCAGAAGATTTTTCGAGGTAAAAAATCTTTACCCAACAATTTTTGTTTTTTCTGTATGGCAAGACGAACACGACATTTATTTAAATGTCTTTTAAATGTGGTTGTGCACCCATCCGCAGATCTAGTTAACTTTGTATGACAATGTTTGCACTTAGCAAACAACTTCACAGTACCATCCTTACCTTTCTCTTCAATTTTGGAGAACTCAAGCCAGACAAGAGAAGTTCTTTTCCTCGATTTCTTTTCAGTTCCATCAGTGTCACGCCCCAGAACCAGAATACTGGAGAGCGGGGGCAGACACAGCCAGCTACGTATATTGAAATAGAATACATCTCAACTATACGGTCACGGCTGTCTAGATATGAGGGTTTACTACAAGCCAGCAGTCTCTTAAGGTCAAGCCTATTGTCTCAATCTCAAGCAATTAACAGAGTTACAAGATCTTAGAGCATCAAATACATAATTATAAGGCGTCCCAAATATTACATATTGGATGATCATGAAGCTAGTCGTACAAAATGATAGGACTAGCAAGAGTTTCAGTCATACATGATCAACCCTAGGATTTGTCCATCATGTTACAGCCCGTAGGCAGACAGTAAGTAATTGCATCGAGCTAACAGGTGCTCGTCGGCAAACGCCTCAAAAGAATAAATTTACATATAAGTGGGGGAAACAAAAGGGAAAAACCCACTCGTAGCCCGGATTCCGTCTAGTGTTCACCATTGGGCTGGAAGCTTGGTAGATCCTCGGGAGCTGCTTCCGAAATCTGGCCACACAAAACCAGCTGGGTCAAACCCCAGAAGAGCAAGTGCCACAAAGGAGGCCACAAATAAGAACAAAAGCCAGCATATCAGAACATAAAGAATAAAAGAAGATACAAATAGTAAGGTACACAGGGCGATAAACAACTAGGGACGTGGAACCATTCCGGGAGCCAGGTTACAATCCTTAAACCAAACAAGGACCGGGATTGTACCCCTTCGCCTGAATAGCTCACTGTCTCTACCCATTTATCGTTAGAGATAAGTAAAACAAACATGCTCAGGAGATAGCAGGTACTGGAGCTAGACAAGACTTAGACAAGGCTGGACACCATCCATTCACAATCGGCCAAGCAAGTACTACGGCTTACTACTTTAACTAACTAGGGTTATCACAAGCCTTAATTACTAACAAGATGCAAGTGAGAAACTCCCAGTCCCAAGCCCTGCAGACCATCCAGTTATCCTTCCGCGGGTTGAGAGTTATAGGTGGGTACATTGCCCGGGAGACAAATGTACCCTTAGGTGACTTAGAGGGTGCAACACATGACAGTGTGCTGGAAATGTGCTCTACTCGTCGGCAAGCTACAAGTCCATTAAAGCGCCCAGATAACGAGATTGCCTGTGACTGGGAATTCTCCATGTTCTAGTTTGATCTAATAATTAGCCTAATCCAATTTAGCGCGAGTCCCTGGCCGTGGTACCCAGGAAGTCACGTCCTAGACATGATGCAAGACAAGATAAGTGATTTGCACAGAGCAACAAGTAGTACACCCACGGTGTCAAGACAAGTCAAGTTACATGCTATCAGGGCAAGTCAAGTCATGTCAAGTCAGGAGTGCGCCTCCGCGGGCCACTTTCAAGTCGAGCCGAGTTATCAAGTTACAGGTTCAAGCTACCAAGTTACGAAGTTATACGCCAAGTTATTAACAAGATAGGAGAAAAACTAGCCGCAAGCCGAATCATGTCAAATCATAGAAAATCGTGTCAAGACGTGTTAGACCAAGTCAAGTCGTGTGGTGGACAAGAAAATCTCTGAAACAAAATTTAGCCAAAAACCAAGGACCAAGGTCCACCAGAGCACAGGGTGTGCTGGGCTAAAGGCGACCCAAGGGGGGGCGCCGGGCAAGGCTCGGGCTAGGGTGCGCGAGCGGTGTCAAGAGACGCGCTCGAGGAACAACCGCAACACACCAAAGGCGCGAGCGGGGGCAACGCGGAGCCAGAACGCGCGAGGGCGCGTCCGACGAGGCGCACGGGGCACAACGCAGCGGAGTGCGCGCGGGAGGGCGCGGCGCAGCGGATGTGCGCGCGGGAGGGCACAGCACAGCGGAGTGCGCGCGGGAGGGCGCAGCGCAGCGGAGTGCGCGCGGGAGGGCGCAGCACAGCGGAGCGCTGCGCGCAAGGGCGCAGCGCAGCGGAGTGCGCGCGGGAGGGCGCAGCGCAGCGGATGTGCGCGCGCAAGGGCGCAGCGGAGTGCGCGCGCAAGGGCGCAGCGGAGTGCGCGCGGGATGGGCGCGGCACGGAGTGCGCGCGGGAGGGCGCGGCACGGAGTGCGCGCGGGAGGGCGCAGCGCAGCGGAGTGCGCGCGGGAGGGCGCAGCGCAGCGGAGTGCGCGCGCAAGGGCGCAGCGCAGCGGAGTGCGCACGGGAGGGCGCGGCACGGAGTGCGCGCGGGAGGGCGCGGCACGGAGTGCGCGCGCAAGAGCACAGCGCAGCGGAGTGCGCGCGGGAGGGCGCGCCAGCACGGCGGTACGCACGCGCAACGGCGCGGCGCGGGCACGGGTCCGGGTGGCCTTCTTCTTCTCCAAGTTGGCTGAGAAGAACACTAACAATGGGTTCCAAAGTTCAAAATCTCACAACTTTGCCAATAAAACTCCAAATTCGGATTTTCCAAGTTCTAACTTGGGTGAAATTTGATTCTCTACAACATAGAGGCATCAAAACCCACCAAAACCAACTCAAAATAGATCAAAACCACTAATTTCTGAAAATGGGAAAAAGTTAGATCTAGAACAGATGAAGCTTCAAAACACAAAACATCAAGACCTAAGGTTGTTCAAAACCATCTCCTTAAGCTAATGGACAAATAATATTGGGTCCTTATGTAGTGGCAAGGAGCACTTGCCTATGGTGTGGTGTTGTGTGGAAGAAGGAAGAAGAAGAAGAAAATTAATGGAGAGTAAAGAGGAGAGAGAAAGTTAGGTGGGGATATAATGAGGGTGGTTGTGGTGGAAATGAGGGAGGAGTGTAGGTTAAGGTGTTCCACTACATATTAAACCAACCAACTAAACCAAACCAATTAAAACCAAGCCGAACCAAAACCCGAAATACGAGAGAACCCAAAATTCTGCAAGTCGAGAAAATTAAAAATACAAGCCAAAATCCAACTACGAGCATAGATACGAAATACGGAAAAATGAGGGTGACAACTCTACCCACCTTCAAAGAATTCCGTCCTCGGAATTTAATCAAGGAGCTAGAGATTGCCACGATAAGCCATACTAAGCACAGACAAGCTACACTAAGCAGTTCAATCATACAATCATTCAATGCAAGCAAGGAAGGGAAAGCGTAAGGCATAAGAAAGACATTATACCTCACGAGTCAAACAGGTAGGGATATCGCGATCGGATGTCGTCCTCACGCTCCCACGTTGACTCACCTAGAGAGTGATGACCCCAAGCAACACGGACTAAGTTAATAGTCTTGTTCTTGAGCGTCTTTTCTCTCCGGTCCAATATAGACACGGGCCTCTCCTCATACGAAAGGTTGGTACCAACAACCAATTCCGAATGATCTAGGATATGGCTCGGGTCCGGGATGTACCGTCTTAATTGGGATACATGGAATACATCATGTACCTCACTTAGCGACGGCGGAAGAGCGAGACGATAGGACACATCACCTACTCGCTCTAGAATATCGAACGGCCCTATATACCTAGGACTAAGCTTTCTCCGTACGCCAAAACGAATGACGCCACGGGTAGGCGAGATCCTAAGGAATACATGGTCGTCGACAGCAAATTCTAAGAGACGCCGATGAGCATCGGTCCAATGGCGCTGGCGATCCTGAGCAACTCGGAGGTGCTCTCTGACTTTCCTGACCACTTCTACCGTCTGAGAAATCAGTTCTGGACCGAGCATCTGCCTCTCTCCGACATCGTCCCATGCTAACGGGGATCTGTACTTCCTGCCATACAGAGCCTCGAAGGGTGCCATCTGGATACTGGCCTGGAAACTATTGTTGTACGAGAACTCCACCAGGTGCAGGTGATCCTCCCACGAACCACCGAAGTCAAGGGTACATGACCGCAACATATCTTCGAGAGTTTGTATAGTGCGCTCTGACTGCCCATCTGTCTGCGGATGATACGCTGAGCTGAACTTGAGACGAGTCCCCAAACTTTGATGAAGACTGCGCCAGAAGTACGATGTGAATCTCGTATCCCTGTCTGATACTATGCTGACTGGCACTCCGTGAAGTCTGACGATCTGCCTGAGATACATCTCTGCTAGCTGTGTCGTCGACTGTCCAACTCTAAACGGAAGAAAGTGTGCCATCTTGGTAAGCCTGTCCACAATGACCCAAATAGCATCTCTGCCTGCCGGAGATCTGGGTAACCCAGTCACGAAATCCATGGTTATGTGTTCCCATTTCCATTCTGGGATCGGTAAAGGTTGAAGAAGTCCAGCTGGCCTCTGATGTTCAGCCTTGACTTGTTGGCAAACCAAACATCGAGAGACATACCGGGCTATCTCTCTCTTCATACCATTCCACCAAAAGTGTTGACGAATATCTCTGTACATCTTCGTGCTGCCTGGGTGGATGGAATACTGCGAACTGTGAGCCTCTGCCATGACTTCCTGTCTGATATCTCCACTGGGTACACAAAGACGCGTACCGTGTCGAAGTGTACCATCCTCATGAATACATAACTCTGGCCTTCTCCCTGCCTCACATTCTGCTCTGAGCCGCTGAATCTTGGAATCTGTTAACTGTGCTGTCCGGATCCTCTCAACTATGGTGGACTGAATCTGTAGGCTGGCCATCAAGGCCACATTGGAAGGAAGAATCACTTCAATTCCCATCTTCTGAAGATCTGACAATAACTCTGGTTGCGCCGTCAGGAAATAAACTCCAGCTCTCCGGCTCAACGCATCTGCTACAACGTTGGCCTTCCCTGGATGATACTGCAAATCTACATCGTAGTCCACCAGTAGCTCGAGCCATCTTCTCTGCCGCATATTAAGGTCCTTCTGGGTGAAAACATACTTCAGGCTCTTATGATCAGTAAATATCTCTACTCTGTCTCCGTACAAGTAGTGCCTCCACAACTTAAGTGCAAACACTACTGCTGCAAGCTCCAAGTCGTGGGTCGGGTAATTCTTCTCATGATCACGGAGTTGACGTGACGCATAAGCGATTACCTTTCCATGCTGCATCAAAACACATCCCAATCCTCTGCCTGAAGCGTCACAATAAACTGTGAATCCTCCGGTCCCATCTGGAAGGGTGAGAATGGAAGCCGTTATCAAACCTCGCTTCAACTTCTCAAATGATTCCTGACATTCTGCTGTCCATACAAATGGCACATCCTTGCGGGTCAACTGAGTCATCGGCACTGAAATCCTTGCGAAATCAGAGACGAATCGCCGGTAGTAGCCGGCCAATCCAAGAAAGCTGCGAACTTCTGCCACTGAGCTGGGTACTGGCCATGCCTCGATAGCCACAATCTTCTGGGGATCCACTTCCACTCCTCCTCGAGTAATGATGTGACCCAAGTACGAAATGCGATCGAGCCAGAACTCGCATTTACTGAACTTGGCGTACAACTGGTACTCTCTGAGAATCTGAAGAACCACACGGAGATGCTGCTCATGCTCCGCTTCACTTTTGCTGTAGACCAGGATGTCATCAAGGAACACTATCACAAACTGGTCCAAGTAAGGCATGAAAATACGGTTCATGAGGTCCATAAACACTGCCGGCGCATTGGTCGCTCCAAAGGGCATAACTAGAAACTCCCAATGCCCGTACCTCGATCTGAACGCCGTCTTTGGGATGTCCTGCTCTCTAACTCTGATCTGGTGGTATCCTGACCGCAAGTCTATCTTCGAGAAAACTGAAGCCCCTTTGAGTTGATCAAACAAATCATCTATCCTCGGGAGAGGGTATCTGTTCTTGATTGTCACTGAGTTCAAGGTACGATAATCAACACATAGCCTGGACGTACCATCCTTCTTTTTCACAAGAAGCATCGGGGCTCCCCAAGGCGATCCACTAGCACGAATGAATTCCTTGGTTCTAAGTTCTTCAATCATCTTGTACAAAATCTCCAACTCTGAAGGCGCCATTCTGTAGACTCGCTCTGATACTGGTGCTGTCCCGGGAATCAAGTCGATGGTGAACTCGATCTCCCGCTCTGGTGGCATTCCTGGAAGTTCCTCTGGGAAGACATCTGGAAACTCTTCAACTATCCGGGGCAACTGCACTGCTGCTACTGCCATCCGCAATACTGGAGGAGATGGCTCTACTGTGCCTCTGGAAAATAAAAATTCTGGCTCTCCGGGAATACTAAAGACAACTCTGCCAATATGGCAGTCTATCCTAGCATAATGGTTCCTCAACCAATCCATGCCTAGGACTACATCATAGTCTGCCATAGGGAACTCTATGAGCCTAGCGGGGAACTCTCTACCGCTAACTACGATCCGACACGAGGAAAACACTCGATCTACTCCCACAAGACCATTACCAGTAAGTATATTGAGCCTCACTGATAATGACTCGGGCTCCAATCCTATCCGTGTCGCGAATCGTGCAGACATGAATGAATGCGATGCACCAGAATCAAATAATACAGATGCTGGTAAGGTGTTGACGAGAATAGTACCTGCCACTACCTCACCTGGTGCAACTTCTCCTTCCATGGTCATCATCATAGCCTAACCTCTAGCTGCGGGTCCCCTCTGCTGGAAACCCCTATGTCGGTTCTGTGCTGGAGCCTGGGTGAACTGCTGCTGGTTCTGCTGCTGAAAGGCCTGGGCCTGGGGCGCCAATGGCCTCGGGTACTACTGCTGCTGCTGCTGCTGCTGGACTGGAACTGGGGCTGGTCCTTTCACCGAAGAACTAGAAAGATTGGATGATGATGGACCTCCCCTATTCGGGCAGGTCCCTATATGGTGGTCTGCCCCTCCACAAGCCAAGCACAATCCCTGTGCCCTACGACACTCTGCCACTACATGGCCCGGCTTCCCGCAATGAGAACATCCCACTGCGGAAGACTGCTTCTGCTTCTGCTGCTGCGGGTGCGTCGGGGTCGAATGCTGAACCGACGTCACTGAGGCTGACCGCCTCGGAGTTCCAATAGTTATACCCCTAGTTGCCGGGGCTGGAGCTGAAGATTGGTACATCTGGTTGTGGGACCGCTTCCTGCCTCCGGTCCTGTCCACAATTCTCCGGGAGGTATACTCATGCCTCCTTGCTGCCTTCAATACTGCATCGAACGTCTGGTGCTCGAACTGCTCCACAGCCAATAATATCTCTAAGTGCAGCCCTTGCTGGAACCGCTGAGCCCTATCGAACTCGGTTGCCACCAAGGTGGGGGCGAACCTACTCAGCCTAGAAAACTCGATCGCATAGCCATCGACCGTCCTGCCTCCTTGCTTCAAGTTGGTGAACCTGGTCTGCAGGTCGTACCGTGCCACCGCATCGAAGTACTTCGTCTGGAACCTCTCTCTGAACGTCGCCCAAGTGACTGGTGCTGCTAACCCCATGGCCTGAGCTGCCCACCAATCGCGAGCCAAGTCTAACAACTGTAGGCGTACCACCGCCACCTTCTCATTCTCAGGTGTCCTAGCTGCTTCTAGAACCATCTCGGTATCCTGAAGCCAAGCGTCCGCGGCAATCGCATCTTCACTGCCGTCAAAGAATGGAGGGTTCAAGCGCTTGAAACTGTTGGCCGCCTGATTTCCTTGGGGACCTCCTCGGTTTAGTGCATCATGAACTTCCTGGTGCAAGGCGTCGCCTCGACGATCTTGGGATGCAAGCAGTTCTCTGATAAGCCCTACCAAAGGCCCCTCATCCTGCCTAGCTGGTTGAACGGGCGGAGCTGCCTGAACAGGAGGTTCTGAGCCTCCGGGAAGCATAACTCGGAAGGCTACTCCAGAGTGCTGAGCTTGATCTTCCTGGCGCTGGGGCGCTTGTCGAGCTTCCTCTGGCTGGTTGGCAGGTCCGGGAGTAATGCCGCTGAAGAAGACGACATAGGGAACAATAAGGAAAGGACCAGGACAGATCAATGATACAAGCAATGTGATCAGGTCGAGATTCTCAGGGATTTGAAGATACGAGCAGAGATCAAGGGCGAAGATTGATTGAGACATCTATTCGGTAAACCCTCACATTTCTTGATTGACAAGACCTGCATGGGCCACCACTTAAACCGTGTCACGCCCCAGAACCAGAATACTGGAGAGCGGGGGCAGACACAGCCAGCTACGTATATTGAAATAGAATACATCTCAACTATACGGTCACGGCTGTCTAGATATGAGGGTTTACTACAAGCCAGCAGTCTCTTAAGGTCAAGCCTATTGTCTCAATCTCAAGCAATTAACAGAGTTACAAGATCTTAGAGCATCAAATACATAATTATAAGGCGTCCCAAATATTACATATTGGATGATCATGAAGCTAGTCGTACAAAATGATAGGACTAGCAAGAGTTTCAGTCATACATGATCAACCCTAGGATTTGTCCATCATGTTACAGCCCGTAGGCAGACAGTAAGTAATTGCATTGAGCTAACAGGTGCTCGTCGGCAAACGCCTCAAAAGAATAAATTTACATATAAGTGGGGGAAACAAAAGGGAAAACCCACTCGTAGCCCGGATTCCGTCTAGTGTTCACCATTGGGCTGGAAGCTTGGTAGATCCTCGGGAGCTGCTCCGAAATCTGGCCACACAAAACCAGCTGGGTCAAACCCCAGAAGAGCAAGTGCCACAAAGGAGGCCACAAATAAGAACAAAAGCCAGCATATCAGAACATAAAGAATAAAAGAAGATACAAATAGTAAGGTACACAGGGCGATAAACAACTAGGGACGTGGAACCATTCCGGGAGCCAGGTTACAATCCTTAAACCAAACAAGGACCGGGATTATACCCCTTCGCCTGAATAGCTCACTGTCTCTACCCATTTATCGTTAGAGATAAGTAAAACAAACATGCTCAGGAGATAGCAGGTACTGGAGCTAGACAAGACTTAGACAAGGCTGGACACCATCCATTCACAATCGGCCAAGCAAGTACTACGGCTTACTACTTTAACTAACTAGGGTTATCACAAGCCTTAATTACTAACAAGATGCAAGTGAGAAACTCCCAGTCCCAAGCCCTGCAGACCATCCAGTTATCCTTCCGCGGATTGAGAGTTATAGGTGGGTACATTGCCCGGGAGACAAATGTACCCTTAGGTGACTTAGAGGGTGCAACACATGACAGTGTGCTGGAAATGTGCTCTACTCGTCGGCAAGCTACAAGTCCATTAAAGCGCCCAGATAACGAGATTGCCTGTGACTGGGAATTCTCCATGTTCTAGTTTGATCTAATAATTAGCCTAATCCAATTTAGCGCGAGTCCCTGGCCGTGGTACCCAAGAAGTCACGTCCTAGACATGATGCAAGACAAGACAAGTGATTTGCACAGAGCAACAAGTAGTACACCTACGATGTCAAGACAAGTCAAGTTACATGCTATCAGGGCAAGTCAAGTCATGTCAAGTCAGGAGTGCGCCTCCGTGGGCCACTTTCAAGTCGAGCCGAGTTATCAAGTTACAGGTTCAAGCTACCAAGTTACGAAGTTATACGCCAAGTTATTAACAAGATAGGAGAAAAACTAGCCGCAAGCCGAATCATGTCAAATCATAGAAAATCGTGTCAAGACGTGTTAGACCAAGTCAAGTCGTGTGGTGGACAAGAAAATCTCTGAAAACAAAATTTAGCCAGAAACCAAGGACCAAGGTCCACCAGAGCACAGGGTGTGCTGGGCTAAAGGCGACCCAAGGGGGGGCGCCGGGCAAGGCTCGGGCTAGGGTGCGCGAGCGGTGTCAAGAGACACGCTCGAGGAACAACCGCAACACACCAAAGGCGCGAGCGGGGGCAACGCGGAGCCAGAACGCGCGAGGGCGCGTCCGACGAGGCGCACGGGGCACAACGCAGCGGAGTGCGCGCGGGAGGGCGCGGCGCAGCGGAGTGCGCGCGCAAGGGCGCAGTGCAGCGGAGTGCGCGCGGGAGGGCGCAGCGCAGCGGAGCGCGCGCGGGAGGGCGCAGCGCAGCGGAGCGCGCGCGCAAGGGCGCAGCGCAGCGGAGCGTGCGCGGGAGGGCGCAGCACAGCGGAGTGCGCGCGCAAGGGCGCAGCGGAGTGCGCGCGGGAGGGCGCGGCACGGAGTGCGCGCGGGAGGGCGCGACACGGAGTGCGCGCGTGAGGGCGCAGCGCAGCGGAGTGCGCGCGGAAGGGCGCAGCGCAGCGGAGTGCGCGCACAAGGGCGCAGCGCAGCGGAGTGCGCGCGGGAGGGCGCGGCACGGAGTGCGCGCGGGAGGGCGCGGCACGGAGTGCGCGCGCAAGAGCGCAGCGCAGCGGAGTGCGCGCGGGAGGGCGCGCCAGCACGGCGGTGCGCACGCGCAACGGCGCGGCGCGGGCACGGGTCCGGGTGGCCTTCTTCTTCTCCAAGTTGGCTGAGAAGAACACTAACAATGGGTTCCAAAGTTCAAAATCTCACAACTTTGCCAATAAAACTCCAAATTCGGATTTTCCAAGTTCTAACTTGGGTGAAATTTGATTCTCTACAACATAGAGGCATCAAAACCCACCAAAACCAACTCAAAATAGATCAAAACCACTAATTTCCGAAAATGGGAAAAAGTTAGATCTAGAACAGATGAAGCTTCAAAACACAAAACATCAAGACCTAAGGTTGTTCAAAACCGTCTCCTTAAGCTAATGGACAAATAATATTGGGTCCTTATGTAGTGGCAAGGAGCACTTGCCTATGGTGTGGTGTTGTGTGGAAGAAGGAAGAAGAAGAAGAAAATTAATGGAGAGTAAAGAGGAGAGAGAAAGTTAGGTGGGGATATAATGAGGGTGGTTGTGGTGGAAATGAGGGAGGAGTGTAGGTTAAGGTGTTCCACTACATATTAAACCAACCAACTAAACCAAACCAATTAAAACCAAGCCGAACCAAAACCCGAAATACGAGAGAACCCAAAATTCTGCAAGTCGAGAAAATTAAAAATATAAGCCAAAATCCAACTACGAGCATAGATACAAAATACGGAAAAATGAGGGTGACAATCAGCTTTTGGATTTTCCTCTTCACCACATGTGCCATCCACAATCTAAATGTCATCATCACCAGTGGGATCCTCTTGACGTTGTTGGAAATTTACAGCAGCATCCAAACCTTAAAAAAATAATTCAGTATTAACTTATATTCAAAGAAAAAATTCACTAAACTCAAGTATGGAAGTATACAACATCGACAAATCCAACACACTATAAAACTATAAATACTTCACAGACTATGAAAATATGAATACTACAAATGATTCGAAGAAGGGAGGAAAAAAAATCCTAATAGAAAATAATAAAGCTACTAGCTTTAGCCTTATGATTCCTTTCGCATCCATCTACTTTGGAGAGAGTTGTTCATGCTCAAACAACAGATTGTGTTTTTTTATAAAATTTATATAGCAACGTTCAGAAAAACTGACAAAGTCATCTTAGGAACGTGTATGCAGTATTCAAAATAAATCTATAATACACATGAATGATAAATCTAGATTGAACTCACTTGGATTTGGTTGTGGAGAAGCCATGACCGGCAAAACAACAGAGACAAAGGACTAGAGGAAGGACAAAGAACTGATGAAAGAGAAATGATTTGGTTCTGATTGATTTTTACTGGACAAAATAAGGTTTATGTTGGTGGATTTATAAAGGGTTGTTGGTGCCATAATTTCTGTAGAATTTATGAGCAATGGAGAAAATCAATGAGAAGATGAAGAGTCGAATTACCGTTGTTGGAAACTTAATCGCCATTCGCCAAGGCCCGATAAATTCTGCGTGATTATTAAGGAAGAAGAGGAACCGAGGCGTCGTCGGTGGTTGGTGGCTGGAAGCCTGGAGCTTGCTATTTAGTAATCGCTTCCCTATTTGGTATGGAAATAAAGGAGAATAACCTAAATTGACTCACTTGCACGTGCTTGTGTTATGCCTATTTGGCTATTTGGTGGCTGGTGCTTGCTTTTGGAAAGAACAACAGCTGTGACTTGGTTATGTGTGACCATAACCTAAAAGTAAATAAATTTACTATAACCCTTGGAGTTTGGACAAATTCGGTTTTGTTTCACTGCCATGACTTAGCATGAGTCATATGACTCCACCGGTCCACCCATAGACCACAGTGGATAAAATATGGAAGGAATGGAGTATCCATTATTGGCCCACGAACATATCGGGCCGGACATATATATGTCCGAGTCCGGTCCGATTACTAAACGGACCTAAAAAAAATGTTCAAACTCTGTCCGTTAGTTCAATCGGACGGCCGGCGGTCGAACTATTTATTGAGCCGAACTCGGACGAACAATGGATTGTCCTGTCCATTTTACAGCCCTAAGCACAACCACCAAATATTGTAGGAACCTTACTAAGTTGGAGATTTTGTTGACTAAAACTCTCGGCCAATGCTTTAGCTGTTGTGGGCACATGTCTATGTGATCTAATTAAGACACGCTTGCTCGGCGTTACCAACAAATGATTATGTTCATATAAAAATTTAGTAATCACCCACACTTCCCTATCCCTCCGCAAGATACACATTCTTGCAGCACATCCTGTCTTCATTGTAGATGTGCTCCTTTTTATCTGTCCATGATCATCTTCTTCACCTTGTTTCTTGAAAGTCCCTTCACAAGAACATGAGTAAGTGACTGACATGAGCTCGTTGTTGCTCTTATCCTTACGTTGTGTTCTTTTACGAATACCAAATCCAGTGTTTGCAGCATATTCTTTATAGGAATCTTCCGCTTCTTCAACGAATTTGAAAACCTTTCCAACCCACAATTCTTTCCTGTTATCGATCTTTGTTGGTGTCGATACATCATCGATAACTCTGTTTTCAACATTTTCTGCCACTCCAATGGATTTTGCATCAAGACTTGTCATTGACAACCCTAACTCAATTTGAAAATTAAACATAAATCAT
The DNA here is from genome assembly GCA_029216955.1 of Iris pallida. Lineage (NCBI taxonomy): Eukaryota > Viridiplantae > Streptophyta > Magnoliopsida > Asparagales > Iridaceae > Iris > Iris pallida. Next base: position 48,541 of record JANAVB010016304.1, on the reverse strand, counting down.
TTGAGAACCATAAATGTAAGTATTGGGATCGAAAAAAAGAAGAATGAAGTATAATCCCACACCTTTCTGATAGGAAGATGGTGTCGATGCATCATCGATAACTTTGTTTTCAACATTTTCTGCCACTCTAATGGATTTTGCATCAAGACTTGTCATTGACAACCCTAACTCAATTTGAAAATTGAACATAAATCATTTGAGAACCATAAATGTAAGTATTGGGATCGAAAAAAAGAGGAATGAAGTATAATCCCGCACCTTTCTGATAGAAAGATGGTGTCGATGCATCATCGATAACTCTGTTTTCAATATTTTCTGCCACTCCAATGGATTTTGCATCAAGACTTGTCATTGAGAACCCTAATTCAATTTGAAAATTAATCGTAAATCATTTGAGAACCATAAATTTAATTATTGGGATCGAAAAAAACGAATAATATAAGTATACTGCACTTTTCTGATAGGAAGATGGTGTCGATGCATCATCGATAACTCTGTTTTCAACATTTTCTGCCACTCCAATGGATTTTGCATGAAGACTTGTCATTGAGAACCTTAATTCAATTTGAAAATTAATCGTAAATCATTTGAGAACCATAAATGTAAGTATTGGGATCGAAAAAAACGAATAATGTAAGTATACTGCACCTTTCTGATAGGAAGAAAGAAGGATGAGAGGTTGACGAACTTGGCAATAACAACGTCCTCTCCCTCTCGTGTTGTGAAGTCGGAAGAAGATGAGCACGTGGTCGCAGGGGGCTTTTGCGATCGGCTTCTCCCTCTCCCTCTCGTGTTTCTCTTGGCTGAGAAATCTGGAGAAGCCGATCGGCTTCTCCCTCCCCCTGTCGTATTTTTTTCTCTTCTCTCTCTTGCTTTTGATCCGCTCGATTTTTTTTGAACCCAGCACATTAGTTCGTGAACCGCCCCACTTAGGAACTGAACCCCCTTCAGATCTAATGGTCCCAACACTTCAGATCGTACGGCTGAGATTTCGGGGGTTTTTGTCACGCTCCGATCCGGGAAATCGCTCGTCCTTGCTAGATTTTACCCGAATTATCGTCCTCGCTGGGGCATGATGCCACACGAGCCTGGAGTTGCGCTCGTGCAAGGCAAGATAACGGATTCACATAGTGTTTATCTCAATTTGATAACATAAGCAGCGGAAGGAAACAAAGTATAACATAAGAATCTCTTTTATTCATAATGAACTGAAGATTACAAAGGCTCTGAATAGCCCAACATATATGCCAATTGGCTACAACGCTCATGATCTCTCTAGCTCACAAAGGATTTTATTGTTCCATACATTATGCCTCTTTATAGCCAACAAGTAGTCTTCGGCCGAACATCTCCATGTCGCAAGTTCGAACGCCTATGCGGTAGCTCCTCTTGAACACCAAGGACTCCATGCCTCGGCACGTCCAAGCCAAGCTCCGCCCTGAGCCGAACATAACCTGAGCCTGCACATAAACTAGTGGGGGATTAGTGCTTTTGTCCTCGCTTCGTACTGATCAAGACCCGCTCGCACCCAAACCAAACACTAAGTATCTTTAGTGAACATGCATCTTAATGTGTGATCTTTCTATTTAGCCTTAGGATCAGTTTTATGGCAATACTCATGCATAGCAACTTATCATAAATGTGTCCGATACCGTGTTCCTGCAGCAGATACAGTTAGACATAATCTGAACATAAACATAGTGATTGTGCACATTTCCGTCCCATTTTTCTTAGCCTACACTGGTTAGAACTTACGTATGAATCCATATATTTTACGCAACATTCCAATCATAAACTTAGACAATGCATAGGGTGGCAGGCCCTGCACCTGCACCCAACTCTTATCTCAGCCCACCGGCCCTATCTATATGAAGGTCACGGTGTTTCGTACCGTAATGGACTTGGCATCTCTTATGTGTAAGCCTACGATCACTTCGATACGGGTTGCTAGTCCAGTATCCGAAGGATCCCACACTTACGGATATCATAGCTTATCACAGCACTGGACGGTCGCAATCCGTCCGAATATTGTGCACCATAAATACCACACATAATTCCCTCCTAGGCCGAACGGTCCCGGTGCCCCGGCGTAACCGTCCGAGGGAAGCCGCACCCGTGTACGGGCCATCCGAGTCCATTGACCATGCAATACGTACCATAGCATACAAATCATATCGTTCCAACCAATCCTCCGTTCCATAAACATAGTCTCTCACATAAACATATTCGCATCTCATAAACATAATCCACCATCTATATGGGGAGCTCCGTCGGCGTTATGCCCCAACACATCCATATTGATGCACGACGCCCAACGGCTTAGTCATCTCATACTCATATTCAACGTGTACCATTCGTAAGTCATTCTCAAAGCCTAGTTCCGTAGTTACTTAGTTATTCCTTAGCTTCCGTGCATGAGGGCACGCTCAGCACCGTAATCCATGTTCTACGCCTAGTGTTCAATGTTCTCGAAGCCATGTACATGATGCACATCTCAATATCGTCTTTTAATGTTCTACCATCATTGCCCTACCACGACTCGTACACTTGATGCACGTCGCTTCGATTGTTCAATGTTCAATGTTCTACCTTAGTGTTCAACGCATATTTAGACGCTTACTTGCCGAGCCACGCTCGCTAACTCGATAACATCTTACGCAAGCACGGACATATTTTATTAGACGTGAAGGAATAGGAAGAGAGAGAGTCAAGAACCCGCCCACCTTAAGCCGATACGCCTTGCCGTCTCGTCGATTGAAGCGTCTCGCTTCCATAACTCGATCACATAGCTAACTCCCGGACTTAGCCATTCCTTTGAACTACTCGATTGATTTGGCCTATCGTGACCATGCCACAATCCGTTGCAAGGCCACGATTTGGTTTCGCGGACACTTCACTGCATAAGGCAAAATGCCGACCTCTTATCGTCCAGCGTAAAAGCATAGCCTGCACACCAGATCAACTAAAATCAGCACTTGCTCAACGGGACTTATCCTTTACATCGATTCGATTCATAGATTCCAACCGATTCAAGGCTTACCTTTGGCCAACGTAACTCTCGCATCGATTTGCATCGCTACCTCATCGGGTCAACGCAACTCTTCGAGTCAACGACTCATCGTGATGCACCGTACGGAGCGGGGCATTACGTTTTTAGGGGGCTTTATTAGGGGGAGCTTTTGATCCGCTCCCATATATATATATATATATATATATATATATATATATATATAAGAAAATATATTTTTAGACGATATGAGAGCTAGTAGCTATGAAGTATTGTTTGTCCTTCCCATAGTCCAAGTTCTATTTTTGCGAGGGTGACAAAGAGCGTTTCAGAAGTTATATTCTCCGAATAGCAGATCGACGGGAAGGGTTGAATCTTACTTTGAGCAACGGTGATCTTCATCACCCCAACAACAATCTTCTATCTCTTGTTTCTGTTCTGATTCTTGTTGTTGCAACTGTATTGCAAAATCTAATAGTTTTCATTTTCAACAACTTGTCATTGCAATTTTCATTTCTAATAGTTAATTGTAATTTTTGATTTTCTACGTACTTTGACGATTTTTTTAATCCATCAATAACAATCTCAAAGCAAGATCCGAGTAACAAATATGAAAAATCATGTAAGTTTTCTCAGCACAAATTTTCACAAACTTGAAAAATTTGATGGAGAGCATCAAAACAATTGGAAGAGGAAGATTAGTCCCAATCTTCAACTCAGCAACATTGATTACTTGTTGACAAATCTAGAGTATATTCTTTCAAAAACCGATGATATTCAAGTTCTGGCCATCATGATTACTTCGTAACAAAAATGGAGGAGATACAACAACCTATGCAAGTTGTTGATTCTCAACTCCATGGATGATTTCATAGTAGAGTCCTACAACAAGAAGGTGCTTGCAAGAAACGTCTAGTAACCTCTTGAAAGACAATAAAAAGACGATGATAATATGTCCCAAATACATCTTGTCGAGAAAATCTTCAAAATACAAATTGAAGATAATAAGACAATGTTGTCACAAGTCAAATATTACAGAAGCAAAAGCTTGAGGAGGAGGGTATGCCTCAATAATATAAGTTCATGGTGGACGCCATCTCCAAGCTCCCTCTTGGATGAAATTGGTTCACAACCGACATGTACCGCAAAAAAGATAGAGTTCTTGCTAGAATATCTTCTACGTTGGATTCATATTGAAGATGAAGCAAGTACCAAAATCAAAATAGACACGTTGTCAAAACAGTTTGCAAAGAAAAATATGGTACATTCTAGAGACTCCAAGGGGAAGCATAAGGTTTTCTTCAGTAACAAAAATAATAGACTTCAACTACTTGAAGGTGAAGTCATCTTTTTAAAGCACAAGTCCAGCAATGATGTGCTTGCTTCAGTTGTGACAAGAATGACCATTTCAAGAAGGATTGCAAGTCCAAGTCCAAACCAAAACCAGAATAGCAAGGTGTGATCAACTTGGTTGTTACGATTGTGCAGGTTGAATCATCTGGCGTGGACACTGACTAGTGGGTGGACATGGGTACATCTTGTCATGTGTGTTCAAAGAAGGAGTTGGTCACCACCTGCGAACCCACTTTTGAGAATGTCTCGATGGAGAACATATCTCAAGATGAAATTATGGGAATCGAATATTAGCTGAAACTGACGTTTTATACCCTAGAGAACGTGAAGTATGTTCCTATCATTGTCAAAACTTGATTTTTTGGAGTTTGTTGTGCAACATAGACTTAATGATGGACATCAATGCTGGTGATCATACAAAATTAATGAACATACTTCAAAAAGGCTTTCTGTATCGAAGGGATGTTTAAATTATAACTTGTAGCTCATTTTGAAATTATTAATGAAGTTTTTGTTTCTAGATACTCTCTTGAGTTATGACACAATATACTACGACATGTTCATTATAAAAGAATTAACAAGATGTTTGGTCTATGCCTTATCTTAAAATGTGGGAGTAAGAAAGTAGAAAAATGCTAACATTATAAGGAAGTCTTTCAGATGGGTGAACTGAAGTACATATCTTCCGAAGTTGATGCACTCAGATATCTGTGGCTTATGATGAAGTATTCTATCAATGACTTCTTAAAGTACGTATTCGTTTATTTTTTTCAAATTGAAAGACAAAGCATTGGAGAAGTTTAGGACTTCAAGGCTGAAGTTGAATGTCAAACATGACAACAACTCAGGATACTCGAAAACGATCAAGGCTGAGAGTATTGTTCCCTTGAATAAGCATCATTCTGCAAATAACATAGAATTGTAAGTGAAACGACTGCTCCGTATCCCCCTATCCAATGGAGTAACAGAAAGAAATAATCAAACATTGACAGAGATGATGAACTCTATAATGTTAACTATCAGTCTTCCAAACTGCTCCCGAGAAGAAGCTGCACAAGAACAAATATTATATCAAAATACTACGAAAAATACCATTAGTTAGAATGAAAGCGACTACTTTATCAACCTCATAATGTATTATTGTTATGTAAAATAATTAAAATTGGTAATCAATTATATTGAATCCAATGCTTGTAGCTTAGTGAGAAGCAATGCGGATACTGGACAGGCCGACATGGTTTGAACCCTCCAACCGTAAGAACATGTAGTTTATATATATATATATATATATATATATATATATATATATATATATATATATATATACACACGTTGTTATTTACACTCCTAAAATGTCACCACACACTCTTTTTTTTAATTTTATATCATTCAAATCTTAAATCTTCTCATGCATTAAATTTGTCATTAATTTTTGCATGCTTGGAGGGAGGAGTGCAAGATGACATTTTAGGATTACAAAAAATGTTAATGCAAGGACATATTTAAAATTTGAATGATAAAAAAAAATTAAAGATAAGTGATAAAAATTAAAGAGAAGTACATGATGACATATTAGGAGTGTCAATATATATATATATATATATATATATATATATATATATATATATATATATATATATATATATATTTTGGAAAAAGGGTAAATTTTATTCTACTATCAGCGCAATAAGGTTACAGCATAGAGATACAATCCCAACTCAGGGGGACATTACTAGTACATCCGACTCAATGTTATGAAGGATGCCCACCAGTGGGGTGGTCAGTCCCTCATAAATGCGCCGGTTCCTCTCCCTCCAGACATGCCAAACTGATGCAGCAAGCCTCAATCTTGCACGTCTGGCCCAACTCTGCTCCTGGCCCCTGCAATCTCCAATCTACTTAAGGATTTCTCTGAAGTCACGCTCCCTTCCAACCCCTCCCAAGTATCTCCGGCTCTGGTCTGCCCAGATGCTCCACGCCACATGGCACTGAAAGAACAGATGCCCTATGGATTCATTCTCTGTCTCACACAAAACACACTTTGGGTCAGGGACTGGGACCCCGAAACGAAGCAGTCTGTCCCTAGTAAGCATCAGACCCAGCACCAGTTTGTAAGCAGACAGTTGCATCTTCCTGGCTAGGCCCTTCCCCCAGATAAAGTCGTACTCCTCGATCTTATCGAAGTGGGGACGAACAAGATCGTAGCAGCTGCTAAATCTGAACTCCCCAGCACCCTCCGTGGATCCGGAAGGGGCCCAAACCCAGACGTCAGTCAGTACATGAGGAGTGATCTGTACCTGCCTGATCTTCCCTCCTAACTGAGCAGTGAAACGATACTCCTCTGGCCTCCAGACCCCACCACTGATGATGTGCCTACAAGTCAGACCTCTGTACGCCACACCGTCCGTCTGGGGACCCAGAATCTCCAGAAGGGACTGGCCTGCAATCCACGGATCAAGTCATAGGTCCGTCTCCCCTTCCTCCCTCATCTTCCTCCGAATAACCTTCCGAAGTACAGGTCGGTTCCTCAGGATATGCTTGAAAGCCACAGAGAAGTTGTTGTCAATTTCATATACCCAGAAGTTCCTTCCCCGAAGGTACCGACTAGACATCCAAGCCGACCAGAGAGAACCGTCCTGAAGGAACCTCCACGCCAGCTTGATCCCCGCCGCCTCCCTGACAGATACGAGAGAACGCAGACCCACACCTCCCTCCTTCTTAGGTCGACAGAGCTGCTCCCAAGAGATGGCATGAATCCCCCTATGCCATATGAACTTGGCACATATGCCCTCAATCTTTCTGATAGTAGCCAAAGGTACCATAATAGATTGGAGCCAAAATAAAGCAATAGCAGATATAACCGATCGAACCAGCTCAATACGCCCTCCAAAAGATAGTCCAGCCGCCTGCCAGCCCTCTACCCTCCTCTGCGCAAAGTCCACCAGACTCTGGCATTCTCGGTCCTTCGCGTAGTTGACAGATAGGGGCACCCCCAGATATTTTACCGGGAGATCTCCCTTTTCCACCCCAAGCTCCAGGGCCCGTTCCTCCTTCAAAGTGCAAGAGTTGTTGAAGTAAACTTTGCTCTTGTCCCTGTTCAACCGAAGACCCGATAACTGTCCGAACTCCTCCATCACCACCGCAAGCTCCCTCATCCCTCGCATGGAAGGCCGCATCAATACCAATAGATCATCCGCATATATGAGATGTGAGACCACTGGTGAGACCCTGCTGTATATCGGTACAATCCTCTCCCGATGCACCGCGATGTCCATCAAACAGGTAAAATACTCCATCACAAGGGTGAATAGGTAGGGGGAAAGCGGGTCCCCCTGACGAAGCCGCCTGCTGCTGTCGAAGAAATCGTATGGTATACCCTGAATGAGAACCGAGAATGTAGGGGAGGTGATGCACTCCCTGACTCTGTCCACCCATGTCTCGGAGAAGCCCATCGCACCCATCAAATGACAGAGGAAGTCCCTGTTGACGGTATCGTATGCTTTTCTCAGGTCGAGCTTCACACACGCCTTCATCCCTCCTGGTTTGTGGAACTCCCGAATCATCTCATGAGCCAGCAGGCTATGCTCAGCAATAGACCGCCCCTTGATGAATGCCGCCTGATTCCAAGAAACCAGACCCTGCATAGCGTCCTCCATCCTCCTGCACATAAGGTGAGTAATTATTTTGTACAAATAATTACAGCAAGCAATCGGGCGGAAGTCAGCAAGGGAAGGCGCCCCCTCCTTCTTGGGCACCAGCGTCAGAAAGGTGTGGTTCAGCTCCTTCAGGAGCTTGTCCATCTCAAAGAACTCCTGTACAGCCTCTAGAACCTGGGCCTTGAGGGCACCCCAATGTCGCTTGTAGAAGCTGCTAGAGAAACCGTCCGGCCCAGGGGACTTGGAAGCATCAGCCTGCATCACAATCGTCTCCACCTCCGCCATCCGGATAGGAGCCAGAAGAAGACTGTTGCCATACTCAGTAATCAACGTCTTCGTAGTCAGCTACGAGAAAACAGTGGGATAGTCCGTCTGATGATAAAGCTCAGAGTAGAACCGGACAGCCTCCTCCTGGATAGCAACCTGGTCGGTCACAAGATGCCCATCCCTGTCTAGAAGTCTCTGGATGCAGTTCCGGTACTGGCGAGCCCGAATGACATCATAGAAGAATTTGGTGCATCGGTCCCCATCCTTGAGCCAGGAGCATTTGGCCCGTTGGGCCGCACTAATCTCCTGCTGGAGTTGCAAGGTGTTGACCTCTGCAGCCAACTTCTTCTCTCTAGCCGCCATCTCTCCACTCATCATGTCTCTCTGAAGGTCTGACTGCAGGTCTCTCAGTTCCGCCTCCTTCTCCTGTAAGGAGGTCCGGGGGAGAGCCCTCACCCAGTCTCTGATGGCGCGTTTGGTCTGCTTCAGCCTGTGAACCATACAGAACTGAGCTGTGCCGACCACATCCTGACACAGACCTCCCGCAACAGTCTCCGCATAGCCAGACGATAGGAACCAACTGTTGTCATACCTGAATGGACGGGCTCTCCATCTGGGTCTCTCCACGAAGCGCACCAGGATCGGCGAATGGTCACTGGTCCCCGCAGGAAGCCCCTCAGCCACAGCAGAGGAGAATAGGCGGAACCAATTACTGTTTTCCAAAGCACGGTCAAGCTGGCATGCCACCCTGCTAACCATCACCTTGTTGTGCCACGTCCATATGTGCCCCACCCTCTCCAGACCCCTGAGCCCGGACTGGAGAAGACAGGACTGAAAGTCTGATAGAATCTGGTCCGGGACCGCCCCCCCCAGCTTCTCCCCCCTGTATAGCGTGGCATTGAAGTCTCCCATAATAAGCAGGGGGAGATGACGATGCCCCGCCAACATACTCAGCCTAATAATGTCCTGCCACAAGGCCTCCCGCAGCCTCCTGTCATTGTGCCCATAGACAGCACCAAGTAAGAATCGGAACCCATCCTTGTTGGCGAAGGAGATAGCCACCAGCTGGTCAGTCATGAATACCTCCTCCCCCTCCCAACTAGCTCCGTTCCATCTAACCCAGATTCTTGCCATATCACAGAGACCAAGGTTGTGGAGCTGGACCCAGTCCGTAGGAGTTCTACGAGACAGGGTTTTCGCCCCCCTGATCTTAGTCTCTAGTAAGATCGAGATTTCACACTTCTCCTTCCTCAGCACCTCACTAATCTCCCTCCATCTCCCTAGAGAACAGCCCCCCCGGACATTCCAGGCAAGGACCGACATCTATTCCGCGGGTGGGATCCCCTGAACATCCTCTGAAGGTGCACCCGGAGAGAGTACAACCTCCATATCTCTGGACTCCTCATCTCTATCCTCCTGAAGTAGAGGCTGGGCAAGGGCCGCAACCCATTGCGGGTCCCCCTGTTGGGGAGGCTGAGTTAGGACCGCTACCCATTTCGGGTTGACCTTCCACACTCTCTCCGCCCCACCTTGTCCGCTGTCCTCACTATGCGACTCCGTTGCCTGGCGCTTTCGACTGTACACCTGAAGAGCTAAAGTGTTATCCTCTCCTCTTCGCCTGCCCTCCTGTCCCATACTCCTGGTGGTCATAGTCCTCGTCCCCGTATACTCAACCATCGCCCCTGCAAAAATCTCTGTCGGGGACTCTTCGTTTTCCCCAGAGACGGGGGAAGGGTCTGCCTCCATCTCATCCTCCATCAAGCCTGCCTTGTCAACTACAGGGGTACCAACTACACCACCTGTCTCCTGTACTGCCTCCTCCGTCACCACCTCAGAAGCTCCTCCTCGCCTACAAGCACTCGGGAGATGCCCAAAGCAGACACACGCCGGGCATCTGGGGGGAACCCACTCATACTCCACCTTCTGCATCAGGATCTGGCCAGTAGGGGTCCGGTACTTCAACTGCTCTGGCAGGTCCAGCCTGGCGTCAATCTCCATAAATACCCGAGCATACATCAATCTAGTCCTGAAGGCGGTGGCATCGTCCGCCTTAATCGGCTTGCCAATGAGGCTGGCAAGTCTCATAAGAAGGGGGACACTCCAGAAGCGAACCAGGAATTCAGGAAACCGAACCCACACAGGCACCGCATTCAGCACCTCCTTCTCACATCTCAAGTCAGGGGTCCATTGCTTCAGTATGATGAGACGTCCATCAAACGTCCATGGCCCTCCCTGGAGGATCCTAGCCACATCTTCTGCCATCCCAAATTTAATGAAGTAGAAGCCGTTCTCCTTGGAGAAGAACTCCATGCTACCCTTCGCCCGCCAGACTCTATCCGCATAACCTCGGATCTGCCCGTAGAAGGGCTTGCTCCCCAACACATATAACACTAAAGTATTCTCCCAAAATGCCGTCACCTTCGCCACTTCCTCAGCCGGAAAGTCGGCGCAGAGCTCATCCCCAACCGCCATAGGCGCAACATACTCCATCGATGCCGGAGTCTTTGCAACCCCCACCTTGCACGCATCTGCCCAGGACACAGGCCGCGGGCCCGAACTTCGAGGCAGGATCGTCGGGGCCGGCCGGGCACTCACGTTCGCAGCAGTCCCTCTCACCCCGATAACTGGGGCAGCAGCCCCTGCTAACCCCTTCGCACGAGGCCTCCACGTAGTCCTGGCTTGTCCCTCCCGTTCCCCTGTGTGCGCCTGGCCCACCGTTGGTCCTGTTCTCCTGGCTATCCCTGACCTCCTGTCCAATCCCTGCGTGGAAGCTGAGCCCCTCCTAGTCTCAGAGATTTGCGATCGTTGCCCACCTCCTCGTCTTACCCTCCGATTTTGGACCGTAGTCCAAGCCCCCTCCTCACTCTGTCCATCCTCCGTTCCAGCCACCGTGTCCGTCGATTTCCTTTGGGCGGTGAACACCATAGGGGAGCCCCCCAGAGCCACCGCCGTCGAACCACCGGCCGAACCCATGCTCGCCGCCACCCGCAGCCCTCCCCGGCCACCCCCCCACCTGGGGTGGGTCGCCGGCGTCCGTCCGTCGCCCGCGCGGACAGCAGCAGGAAACATCTTTTCTGGTGGCCGGCCGCCGCCGCCCGCCTCCAGCCGGTCGCCGCCGGTCTCCCGCCGCCACCCCCTTGCCCTTCCCCCGGTCCGGAGGTCGATTGGCCGCCTCCTCGCTTCGATTTGGTGATGCCCTAGCAGAGGTAGGGTTCGCTTCCGAAACCGTCATCTTTAATATATATATATATATATTAATGTTAATATTAATGTTAATGTTAATATTAATAATAAAATTTCTGATTTAATGTTAATATTAATGTTAAATATATATAAAAAATTTTCTCACTCTAATCCGTAATTTAATGTTAATATTAATGTTAATGTTAATATTAATAATAAAATTTCTGATTTAGAAATACATAAAATTCCAACAACCCTACATAATAATAAGATAATTTCTACTTTTGCCCTAGTGGTTCCAAAGTTCATACAGTCATCCCTCCACTCCGCAATTTTCTTTCCAGTCATCTACCACCCCGTCGCAACCCCCACCCCACCCAGAAAAAGCATTTCTCTATCCTTCCTTCCGTCTACCCCAAATTCTCTACATCCAGAGCTCGCTCCACAATGCGCAGATTCTCCTTCCTCTCACTCTTCTTCCTGCTGCGTCTTCTTCTCCTATGGAGTACTCTCCCCCCCTCTCTCTCTCTCTACTATTTTCTCTCTCTCTCTCTCTCTAAAAACCTCTCTCTGAGTTATTTTTGCAGTTATATCGGCTTCTGGAGAGGAGGGTTTCTGCGGTTTTCCTCCGTCGTCGTTGCTCGAAGGCTCGGGAACATCCACGAAACCCCTGTACTGGAAAGTCACCAATCCCACCCTCTCCCCTTCACATCTCCAAGGTGAATCATCAACAACTGACACGGACACGGACACGGACACGGCACCTTTTTTTTTTTTCGAGTGGGGAGCGTCCGTGCCTCCTAGATCGCAAGTTTGCTATTTAGGAAATGGGAGTGATTCTGACTACTGGAGCAAAGACGTAGATGTCGAATTAATAATTTATACGCCGTTGCACTTTTTGACACACACCAAGCGTACTTTATAGCCAATTTGCCTAGTTTTTTGTTATTATTGGAAATAGCAGAACGGGTTTTGGGCTGTGGTGCATGAGAACAGTGAAAGGGGCACATCAAACCAACGAGAGAGTAAAAGGGAACGGTATTCCCATTTCCCGGTTCAATTCTTACACCAATACGCGTAGGCTGTATGCTAATCCTTGTGGCCTTTTAGTAACCGTCACACGAATTATTGCTTCTGGTGAGATGACATAGTTATCTGTCTAGATTTACATTTATTATTATTGTTGCTACTACTATTGTTACTACTATTAGACATCTCGATGGAACAAAAGTGTCAAAATGAAGCTAAACCAGTTACATCACTCGGGGATACCAGAGCTGCCTTCCTAACTCAAAGCAAATAGCAGAAGCTGTCACATACTGTTCAAAAATTGCTCAGCACCCAACATTTTCCGTTTTGTTAATTGCATGGGACCACTGTTCTAAAAATTGGGATTAGTTGGCGCCTGGGCGCTAGGCGCACGGTGCCCGTCCAATGCCTGCCCGACAACAAGCTTTATTGGGGTTTATTAGGGATCATCATTTGGCCCGAAGTCCATGGGCGTCTGAAAAGTCCGTCCGGCCCGATGGGCCAAAGCCCATAGAGCCCGATCATTAGGGTAGTCCAACCCGGTCCATATTAGTATAGGGCCGGGCTTAGGCTATGCATCCTTCCGCCCGAGCCCGGCCTGAGGCCCGCCCAATTAATCATTAGGGGCTGCCCCTAAAATTATGATCGTTATTCCTTCCATGTAATTTACACAGCCCCTAAAATTATAATCCGTGTAATACAACATTGCTCCAGTCCATGCCATAGTGATATCCAGTCTGAAATTTTTTGAGTCCAAAGTAGCCTTTAATGACTCCCACAAAGTCACAAACCATAACCTCAACGTTTGGATACTGGTTACTTGAAGCAAAGATCTTAAGTAAACAGTATCCATGAAGCATGGACTGGAGCATGATCTTAAGTAAACATACAAATTAAGTAAACAATATCCATGAAGCATGACCTTAAGTAAACAGTATCCCATTTCTACTTGAAGCAAAGGTTTTTTTTTTTTTTTGAAAGAGTAAAACATACAAATTATTAATTTTTATAGAATTCTAGCCCGGCCCGATCCGATCCGACGGGGCCTGAAAAGCCCGAACCTTGTGGGCGGGCTTGGGCTTCATAAATAATAATTAAGTCCGGCCCGAAATTTCTTTAGGGCATTTTTTTGTGGAACGCCTAGAATTAGAGGCAGTGCCTAGGCAGGGCTAGGTGTCCGGTGTCCGTCCGGTTACCGCCTAGCGACTTTTGCAACCTTGCGTGGAACAGTTCTGGTCTGTCCCGGAATGCTAGATTGTCTAAAGGTAGCGCTCCAAAATTCCAAAATCAAGCCAAGCAGAATTACTCCTAAGTTTATTTGGAGATGTCCTTTCAGATGATTACTCTTCATATTCTAACTTCTTCACATTTTCTCTCTAATGTGAGAGTGCTTTATTTTTTCTTTTTGTCTCTGACTGTCAATTTCCTTGTAATTTATCTTAGAATGCATTATGTGGGCTCAACTTTTATTTATAGGCTTGCCATCACATTTATTATCATCATGCATGATCCTTTGGATGTGTGTATATTTAACTCACCTTTTTTCCCACTATGGCAGATTTGCCAGGTTTCACACGCAGTGTGTATAGAAGGGATCATGCTGTGATTACACCAGAAAGTCATGTATTCGGCCCTCTACCCGATTGGTAATATTACCTATTAAGCATGCATTTATGGTTTAATTTAAATTGACTGTAAGCATGTCCTAAAAATCTCCTGCAATGTTATTTAGGGACAATACATTGGGGGCCTATTTAGTCAGTCCTGCAATGGGCTCTCACTTCACAATGTACTTGGCGAGGATGCAAGGTAGGATACACCTTGCATAACTTTAGATGTGTAGATCTTTTGATGTTGTTTAATCTGAGTTCAACGGTAATCACCAGGCCATTCATCTACTGGGGTTTTGGACTAGTAGGTTACTAGTGCATTACTTATTTGAGCCGGGGATTCAATATACGTGCATTATTTCCTGTCTCAAGTTCTCAACTGCGTGGAGGATTCAATTTAACTATCCAATATAATTTAGAGATGGTTAAAACTTGGGTCTTTTCTGGGAGTCAGACTGGTTGTTTTGCTAGTTCTTCCTATCAATTTATTATCTATGTATTTATAGTCAGGGTGTCTTTCTTCCATCTACGACTCAGTCTAACCTAGTTTCATTGTCTCTTTAATACTGTGCTAAATGTTTGGTTGTGGACCTAGTACCAGGTTTAGGTCCAGCAGGGATGTATTTAGTCAATTTCAAATTAATGTAACTAGCTAGATCTTCCAAGTTGTAACCTTTCCAACATAGAAGGAAGAGTCTTGCAATGACCCATAAATGTTGTTCTAAATGTGTGTTTATAACACATTTAGGCTGAATTTTTGGTTCATACAGAACGATATTAGGGTTTCTAGATGGAAGGTTGATGTTGATGGAAGGGGAGATTAAGGTGAAGGCATATGGGTATGTAGTATGTACCTAAATGTACTGATCTCACTTATTAGGTAAATCTACATCGCCTGGTCATGTAACTAACGAACTCCATATTTTCTTGGAAACGGAACCTTGACTGGTGTTGACTTTGAAAAAATAGACATCTGCTATATATAGAGGAAGAACAACAAAGTCTTTGCCCTATTTTTTTGGGGCCGGCTACTCATAGGTAGGACAATGTTCTATACTTCTATGGTGGCATTCCTCTACCTGACACAACCTTCCTACCTAACATAACCTCCTCCTTTATAGTTTATATGGGCTTGAGCCGGACACTGCCGGACACTGAAAATATAAGACACTAAGCATAGCATGCTTAATGTCTTATATTTTCACTCGACCAACATAAAATATTGTCGGATCTCTATGAAATGAATCCTTACACATAAATATATCTTCTTCATCATCCAAACCGTCTCCCATCATAGTAGGGTCAACTATGGAGCATAAAAAAGTTGCCTAAATGATTTGACAATTTTTTTATGAGAGGCCATGTATTTGAGGACAACCTTCTATGTTGGTGTCCAGTTCTAACTAAGGTAGCTATGAGCATGAGAGAGTCATGCTGCAAAACCTAGACGGCTAGTTGCGGGTAAGTATCCCTGCCTTTTGGATATATAGTTTAAGTTCATGCAACCAAAGAGCAGTCTCATGTTCTTAGACTATAAAGAGTATAGATGAAAAGGTAAGATGATACATTTTGCTAAAGAGAATCACATTCAACTCAATGACACATATATAGCAAATTGTATGTGTCTATAGAAAATTGTATCACCTACACACACACACTTGAAGACATAAGATCACAAAACCGGTTAGAGGTCCCTTTGAGCATGCAATGTGTTTTAATTATAAAGGGGATAAACCGCGATATCCATGTAGAGACTGATTGAGAGCTGGACCTAGAGGAATGATCTACTCGGGTAGAGAATCATTGAAAGGCAATTAGCTCGAGTGGTGGATTGAGAAAAATGATACAACAAAAGCAAAAATTGAGGATCAACGTGCATATAACTAGAAGGTTGGGAGAGAGTAATGATGTAATATGGCACAAGCATTCTCTAGGGCGTAAAGATGTAATTCAATTAACGTTTCATATATATATATATATATATATATATATATATATATATATATATACTCCTTCCCATACGGTAGCGGCTTACGAGATTTAAAAAAAACAAACAAACGGATGCTTTCTCTTCCAAATCTCTCTTTAAAGACAAATATCTCTCTCTCCATCAAAAAAACTCTCATTGAATATTGACCTAATGAAGAAAACATCACCAAGAGGTTTCTACCAATAATTTTCATTGGTAGAAAGCTATGAAAGCTAGACCAAGAAAGTAAAATTCTAAATGAAAACATAAGGCAATACTAAGGCCATGTTTGGTTCGTGAAATCACGACCTTGGGAAGTCATTCCTTTCTTGTGTTTGGATGCAAAGAGGAGGAAAGGAAAATGATTCCCAAAGAAAAGAAAATATGAGGGAAAACGGGTCCCCCCCCCCCCCCCCCCCCCCCCCCCCCCCCAACACACACACACACACACACAAGGATTCACTTTCCCACCATAAGAATCACTTTTCCTCCCAACCTTGGCCTTTCCAAACATCGGAAAGGAAAATTGATGGGAATTACAATTTTTCAAAGGAAAGAAAAGAGCAAAGAATTGATTTCATTTCCTTTCTTTTCCGCGAACCAAACGAGGCCTAAATGTAATCTCCTTAGAAAGCCAGAGATATAGTCACCCATCCAAGCCTTACGAACCACCGCTACCGCTTGCATCTGCATTACCAATTCAAAGTTTCAAACATAAGTCGCAGTAAATAACAATCAAACTAGTGCACAACAAATAATATAAAAAGAGTTCAGAGAAGGTTATATAAGTGCAGTGTTAATATTTATTAGACATACAAATTTTGAATCAATAATGAAAACAATGGTAAAGTAACTTTTTTTTTTAAACATAGATTGCTTCTGTTTCAATTACTGAAGATAATAGTGGGCTAAACATTTTATTTAACAAAACAACATGTTTCCGGTGACAACATGTTTTCCACACCGACATGAACCAAAGTAGGTCTAGATACCACATACATAATAAATCGAACAGAAAATACTCAATCACACTCTAGTGAATATATGGTTCTAATTGATACAAACTGTAATTTATGCATGAATTAGGCTTCTTAAGATTGACTTTAAATTTGGCCTAATTTAAAGTATAAAATCTATTTCAACCAGGTCCTTTGTCAATTGATCAATAGAAAAAGTCTGTACTATAAAGGCTAGTAAAATAAGAAATTATGTAGATTATATGTATGTTTTACGGAAGAATAATGTAGATAGATGATTAAGAAGACAAAAAGTCTAACCCAAAGTTGACTGAATTTAAACTTCTTTTAGTTTGAATTGTTTTTTAACCAGATTAATTTGTTGCTTCAGCCAATTTAGGATCCGATTTTCCTTGGCATCGACAAACTTTTATAGTCTTACAATTGAATTGTTTGGAAGAAAAAAAAATTCCGAACGACAGATTGAGCTAGGCTTGAACCTGACATGTCCGGTTCAAACATAATTTCTGCATAATCATGTAAGGAGGATTTTTTTTTTTTTGAGTTTACTAAGCAGGAAAATTGTAGGCAAGATGTTTTGGGATTGGTTTGTTACATATGACTGTCAAAAAATATTTCATTGGCTACTGTAAATAAAAGAAAATCTTGATGTCTACGTTAATCATTGTCCAACTATATTATTGTACCGGAAATCATCTGTTAGCTTATGTTTTTGGAAGAGAGAGATTTGTTTTTAAAGAGAGAGAAGTTTGGAAGAGAAACCATGTTTTTATAAAAATCCCGTAGCTAGCCCATAAGCCACTCCGGTATGGAAAGGGAGCTATATATATATATATATATATATATATATATATATATATATATATATATATATATATATTTGAAACTACCTGACTACCTGTTATCCATTAAAAACCTAAAATTCTTAATAATAAACCAAAATCCCCTATACGGATTTCACTATGCTCTCTGTCCATGGCTGGTTATTGGTTAATCTGATTACTTGGCTCATATCTCACAATTGCGCAGCCACCTGGGAAATCGAATTAAGCAGGAGATTACTCGTCCTATTACTATGTGCTAACAATCGAATTAAGCTCAACACTATGTAAGTTTCATCTCATCGTCTGAGAAGTGCAGCTCTGAGACCATCCCATACAGTTACAACTTTTTGACGGGATATATAGTTTTGAACAAACAATTAATGAATGCTTGGGGAGTGTAAGACATCAACTGGTAACTTCAATGCAAAAAGAGGTAAACAATAACCTTACTAACTTCCATACTAATACAGAATAAGTGTCATGCACATGCCAATTTTGGCAAATGTATTAACAATCATTCAAACAATTTAATATCCTACTCATTTCTCGTTTATATTGAAAGTTGGCAAATATTTAAGCATGACAGCAAATATCTTTGGAGTTATCCACGAGTGATGTGTTTTATAATCTTGAATTTACTTGACTGTGTATTTAAAAAAAAACTTTTCCACAATTTTATCCGTGATATTTGTTGATTATTGACATTGCTGTCTGCATGCTGTCCAATTGTAATAACTTTTTCTTGATCTTATATGCCGTATGTTGATCTTGTTTGTACTTCTGTTCAATTCAGAGGGTTCTAGATCAGCAGTACCTGCACAAGATGTCGAAAGGTGCAATTTCCATTATTTTTGTCTTCTTTGCTTTTAATTTACAAGAAAGATATTTAAAGACCTATAGTAAGCGAGATTGCCAGAAATCTACCCAGAAGAGTTTCACCTGTAAACCTCATCTGCAATATTGCAAAAGTTAAAGTGATAGAGTGGCCATAGAAGAGTTGGCCATAGGAGAGGTCTATTTTAATTCACATGCTTACTTACAGGTGAGTTTCTTAAGCCATAAGCAATGTCATTCAGGGAAGTTGTTGCAACCTTGTTGTTTCTCAATATTGTCTACCTAGATCCAGCCAAATGGTGATTCAAGTGTCCTGCTATCTTTTGTTGCATGTCAGGGATCATTCCTCGAATTTATCTCTATTGTTTTTGTTTCCTTTTTTTTTTAATAATTCGGGAGTTATATGATGACACCTATCTTTGACTTTGTGTTTGTTTTAAGTCTAACCATCTGGTGGCGGGTGATTATCCTTCCAGGTTCGTTTTTGTTGTTCAGGGCAGTACTACGTTCTTGAATGCTTCTGGAACTAGCCATAAACTGCATGTAAGATTATATATTTTCTTTCTAGCGATTTTCATGATTATTATTTGAGAAGTTTATAATTATTCAATAAATCTTGTTACCAATCTATAGACAAGTAACTGATAATGTGGACTAAGCACTGCCTATTATCTCTTTGTTGACGTGATAATATATTATTATATTATACATGTACTTGAGCTATACCCAGAGCATTCTTATACCACAGTAAAGGCCACAAAATTCATGTAACTCTTTTATTAGCCACTTAGAGCATCTCCAATGCAAAAGTCTTAATTTTCCTATGTGGCAGTCTTAGATAGACAATGTCTTGTGGGTTGTATCATATGTGGCAAAAAATGTTTTACAATAGACATCCCGTAACAAAAGTCATCTCCAATGCAAATGTCTTGTTTAAGTTTTTTTTTTTTTTTTTTTTCGCATGAGGCAGTTAAATTTAATCACATCCAATATTTTTAGTATTTTAAATTAAAATATTTTAATGTAAAATGCTGACGTGGTTGTGAAGTTGAATGTCTAGTAATAGAAATCCTGCTTCACATTGTCTTCTGAAATCATGGCATAGTCAGCAATATTGCTCGGATAGCACTTGTTTGAAAAAAATGTGTATTTGTCCTATGTGGCACCAATTTTTAAGACTCCACATTAGCATTGGAGATGCTCTTATAATGCATCCCATTTGATTGTGTATGTTTTCTCTTTCTTTTTTCTCCAATTTTCATTCTCTATCCCTTTGAGGGTCTGTCTGTGCAATAGTTCCATCTGTACTACAATATAAGACCTCAAGTCCTAGTCATGACATGGCACCTGGACAGGTTATCAGTTCAGGATGGTGATAATGCTCTAGATCCTTTGAGTTTAAAGTATTCTTCTTTATCATTTGCATCATTACTTGATCTTTTTTATTCTGGTGAAAGGAGACCAAATATGCTTTTCTAATATTTTATGAGACAGTTGTCTTGGAAAATACTTTTTTGTGCAAATATCTGTGTAATATTCTTATAGGTTATTTTGTTCCGGCAGATAATTTGCTAATGGCATGCCAATTATTTTTCAATGATCACAATCCTGCTGATTCATCTGTCTTTGCTAAATGAATTCTATGCGTAACTTGTATGCTGAAATTAGAAAAAACGAGATGCTTAATCAAATGGTAGCTATGTTCTTGTGCAAAACTTTTGATTTGCATATTTCTGATGCTCATGGGTTTGAATGTAGGTGGACTCTTATGCATATGTACCTGCCAATTCAGAACATTCATTCAAGTGTGACGAAACAGCTACTCTTGTTGTCGTAGAGCGAAGGTTATTTTTACAACTTTTACTTGTCATGACTCATATACATATCTCCTAATTTCACTAAGAATGCTGTACATGGTACCTTGAACATCTTCTCAATCAGAATAATCTTCATTTCGTACTTGACTACACGTAGCTCTGTTTATCAAAATAATCCTTTTCTATGGGTTTCCCTATGTTTGCAGCTTTAAATGTATGTTTTATATAGTCTAAACAAAATAAAAGAACTTTCTTTATGTAGGTATGCCGTCTTGAAAAATCATTATCCTGAGCAAATTCTAGGTTCAACCGACAAGCAGCCACTTCTTGAAACTCCAGGGGAAGTAAGTTCCTGAATTTTCATCTTCTTGATCAACTTATTTTCTCACATCTAAGTGCTCTGGTACTTGGAGTTGCTGTTGGTTTGAATGCTTCTATTCTCCATTGGGGCTGAAAAGTTAGTTTGCAAAAGCCCATATTATGTTTATTCAGTTCCTGAGCATTATCTCAAGATTGTAAATAACAGGAAGCTTATTCAGTAAGTTAGAATAAAAATATATAACCCTCACCAACACTCTAAAGTCTTGGTGTAGTGGCATGGACTTTTAACACAATGCTTACTTAGTCTACAAACCCCCCATATAACATTCCAATTTCCAAATGCTACAAACACTTGGCCTCTAAACAATTCTGTTAGTTTGAACATTTTGCCCCTGCTCTTGCATATGCACAAATATCAAACTACGAAAACTGCCATGTATCTTGGGTTGACGATTTAAAATGGTTACATCCATTGAACGGCACATGACACTTTTAACAATCAAGTATATTAAACTTTTACAGGAAGGCAAAGGAAAATATACAAAACTTTAAAATACGAAATTTATAACAGATGGAAGGTTTCTGTAACTTTCAGGATGTTATGTGGGTTTCATATACTGAATAAGCATTACACGTGTTTCATGTTAATTTATTCAATAGCATTGGTACCTTATATTTCAGCATTTAATTATTATTGAAACCATAGTCCGATACTATACGGCCGATACCGATACGATACGGTTTGGCATGTCCCGATCCGATACAGACGGCTACAAGGGTGTTGACCGATACGGATGTTGGGGATTTCATTCCTAGTCAATTTGGCAGAGAATTGAATGAAAAAACCAATCAACAAGGGTGTAAAAGCATAAGTAAGGTTGTAAAAGCATGTAATGAAACTTATTCATAGTGAACCAATCAACAATGGTGACTATTATTTCATTCAATTTCAAAACTACTAAAAAACATCATAAAATACTTAAAATTATGCCTAAATGTCTAAATAAATTTTCTAGATTTTTTAATAATGATTTACTTTCCAATACCAAAAAAATATGATACTCCGATCCGAAACTGTCAATATCGCCGATCCCGGAACTCAGTCCGATACCGATCCGATACTGCGAACCTTAATTGAAAACTTGTGCTAACTATGAATTTGTGTCTTTGATCAGGTATTTCAATTGAGGAAATTGCTGCCTACTTTAGCTTCCTATGATTTTAATATCCATGTGAGCTACTGTATCTCTTGTCTGATTATTATTATTATTTTTTTTGCATGTTCGCTGCTTACTTTTGTTGACTGTGTTGGCACTGGAACATAATTTCTTTCAGATGCATACAGAAATACTTACTGCCTACAGGAAATATTAGGACTTTTGAAGTATTGCTGGTATACTGTTGCAGGCATTCTTTAGTAGAAGCATCTAGCTAGGAAATATTATGTATTTCACTTTTTTAGATGTACTGCTGATAATTAAGCAAATTATAAGCTTTATTAATTTATTATTCTTTTGACAAATTCAACTTGTAAACTTGAGTTCAGCTAGAGTTGTTATTGACATTATGGGCTATTTTTTCTGGCTGCCTTCCCTGATTGTTGTGCAAGAAAACGAGTAATTTGGTAACCCAAATTTTAGGAGACCAAAAGGCCTACCATTTCTAGTGTTACTCTTGACTGGGCAAAGGCATCTACTTACCAATCCTATTTATTAGCAGAGGAATTATTTGTCTAGATTAAAAAAGGTTGAATACGAGGTTTCTAGTATAAGTTGCCCAAAATAAAATGTGAATGTTAAAGATAGAAATAGACTTTCGATTACATCAGCTACGAAGATCTTAGGCATAGCTCTCGATCAGATCATATATATAGGAATGGAAGTATTCCTCATCATAATATAAATTTATGAAAATGTACAGGGAGTCGGTCAAACCTAATTAATTTGAGAAATGCTTTGCTCAATTGCTAGTTCCTTAATTGCGTCCTCAATTACGTCCGTTTCGTAATATATATATATATATATATATATATATATATATATATATATATTTTTTGGAATAATATATATATATATATATATATATATATATATATATATATATATATATATATATATAGGAATGGAAGTATTACTCTATCATAATATAAATTTATGAAAATGTACAGGGAGTCGGTCAAACCTAATTAATTTGAGAAATGCTTTGCTCAATTGCCAGTTCCTTAATTGTGTCCTCAATTACGTCCCTTTCGCAGTGACAGGCAGGCCAGCGCAAACTCTTTGCCCACATACACTGCATGTGGCCCACCTGTCATTGGAGCATGGGCAGGCGATTAAATAAGTGATTTAAGGGACTGTGACAATTCAGCAAGTATTGTGCACTTAATTTAACCAGTCGACAGATGTCAAAATCCTAAAACAGTTCCAATGGGATTGCTATTTTGTTTTGCTTTTCCTTGATCATGGTAGCCAAATTCATCATTATATACTCTTATGTTTCTACATAACTACTATGCAATGTGATTCTAAATTGTGAGCTGTCAGCAGAAAGATTTGGCTTTTCTGAACTAGCTGACAACCTCATGTCAATCGTACTTGATGCTCAATTTTTATCTTCAGCAGAGAAGATTACCCATACCCTCTAGGATGCAAGCACCAAGTTATGGCCTCCTATGCAGTTAAGCAACATGCCAGATGCATCCCTTGTCCTAGACCAACAAGGATTGCTAGAAAAGGAAAATGATATAATTTGCTATCTTGACTACTGTGTTGCATTAATCTTTGATTCTGAGAGCAGTATAACTGTATGAGCCACAAAGGCACTCATCAGAGGATAAAACATCCAAAACCTTCAACATATACACTAAGTAGATTGCTGACTTTTTGCATCCAGATGGAGGGATATTTTCGTCTAACCTCCTAGAAGGAGGAGGTTTATGGGAGAAAATAAAGTCCACAACAAAGATATTCGTGACAAAAAGGAAAAACCTGATTGACATTGAATGACCTATGCAATTATTGTTTATTTTACAAACAAATGAGAGATGCATATAAATTGATGTGGAATTGCATTAGTTATGATAATTTTATTTCTGGTGTCATTATGTAGATGTTATTAAAATTCAAATAAAATGAAATTTATACCCAAGTAATATCCAAATCTTTCTTTTTTGTGTAAAAGCCTACCAATTTTCGTGGTTACTCCTTCAACCTTAGAATACCAAGTATCTGCTGCACTTATTGCTCGAGTTGGAACTTTATTGTTCATTTGGCTAATACTCGGTATCCATCCTGCAGATTATGGACTTCCAACCTGGAGAGTATCTTAATGTGAAGGTTTGTTGCCTAGTTGTCTATTAATATGCTAAGCCAGGAGATTAGCAAAATGGTGTTTTTTTCTATTGTTGATTACTTCATGAAATAGCAAAAAGTCAACAAAGATTCTAATACAGGGCGCTTTCTTGTATTAATTCAATTCCAACATTTTTAACGGTAACTTATATTTGTACTTGGACTTCTTTTTTTGGCAGGAGGTTCATTATAATCAGCATGGTCTGCTTCTTTTAGAGGGGCAAGGAATATATCGCTTGGGTGATAGTTGGTAGGACCTGATTTGTCACGGACAGACACATAAAACTCGTACATACTTATAGCTTCCAAAGTTGTACCGTTGCATGTTTCCGTTGCAAAATGGGTGTTCAGAAATGGATGATGTCTTCATGAAAATCCATTTTGAACATGATTCTATGAAGAATGGATGTCATGTCTGGCATTCGAGTTGAGAAACATTTATATCCTTCATGTATGCTTTGTAAAGCACGTTGTGCCCGTTGAAAATAAAGAGAATACCGACTCATCGCACATATCTAGTAGTTGTGTGCGTGATAGGTGCCGCCATATGGCTGCCTGAAATAGGTTATAGTTGCTTTCTATATAGTCTTGCAGTTATCCTAACATTTCTGTTTTACTTGCAGGTACCCAGTCCAAGCTGGCGATGCCATTTGGATGGCACCGTTCGTCCCACAGTGGTACGACCTCTATCCGACAATACAGAGACACCCGGATTTTGCCATCAATCTGACTTTGGTACCTAATCTCCAATGTTGTTATAACTCTCAGGTATGCAGCACTTGGGAAAACCCGGTCAAGATATCTGCTGTACAAGGATGTGAACAGGGATCCCCTATGGCATGTCAAATTCTAAGTTAGCGTTGCTAACATACGTAGTAAGTTCCATGTATTATGTGTGTATTACTGAGTTTCTGGATAATAATCTAAGAGAGAACTTTGGTATGCCTTGTTCAAATAATTCCGAAAAGAACCATTGATAATCTCCGCTATGATGCACTCATTGGTCTCAAATCTCTCCTAGCTATAACGCTTTGGATCAACCCCTCTTGAACAATCCTCTCGCCCAATCACAAATTAAAATCTTCTGCGCTTCTGCTAGAGACGCACCAAAGGGAAACAACCACTGTTCTAAAAGTGCCAACCACTGTTCTAAAAGACGGCCTAGGCCCTAGGCGACAGCGCTAGGCGTCTGATGTCCGTCCGATGTCCGCCTAGGCGTCCGCTTAGACCCTCCGACACCCGACTATCCATGTTTTGGGGTTTTATGGACTTTTTTATGCAATTTTTAGTAGTTTTTTTTTTAATTTTATCTCGTCTAGGCGGGCTAGGTGCTAGGCGGCGGGTGCCCGTCCGACTAACGTTTAGTGCTTTTCACAGCCTTCGTGCCAACAGTCTGGAATCAGTTCTTTCTATTTGGAACTATTGTCTTCTGTTAACTCAAATTTCTTGCTACAAACGAAGCTACTAGTCTGGAATCAGTTCTTTCTATTTGGAACTATTGTCTTCTGTTAACTCAAATTTCTTGCTACAAACGAAGCTACTAGTCCACTCTAATACTTAATTATAACTTTGTAATGCCTCATAGTTGACAAAAAATACCTGCAAATAAAATAAATAGACAAGGTTTATGTTGTTAGCTCAAGGCCTAATCCACCTAACAAGAAAAACCCCTTCGACAATAGTTTGCTCCGACTTGACGAGTGTTGACAAAATATTTATGTTAGCAAGGAGAAATTCCAAAATATACACGCTAGTCAGAATTGTTGTTTGGTTTTTCTTGCAACTTTTCTTTACAGTTCCAACTACATATATACACATATACCAAGTACCAACCCATCCATACGAAGAAGAAACAATGGCTACTTCCTTGAACAATCTCTTCCTTTTTGTTGCCATCCTTAATGTAGCGACCGCGTTCTTCCTTGTAGCCAATGCCGGTGATCCCGACATTACCAAGGACTATGAAGTCCCGCCGTCCCTAGGCCCCGACACCATCGCCGGCCGGTTCTTCACTTACACCGGCCTACGCCAGCTCAAGGAGGACGACGCTGCCGGTCGTATCCAAGGTGGACAGCGTGGCGTTTCCCAGCATTGCTGGGGCAGAGCGTGTCGATGGCGGCCGTCGAATTCCCGCCCGGAGCCGTGAACCCTCCCCACATCCACCCTCGGGGCACGGAGCTGCTGCTGGTGAAGGGGGGGGCAGCCTCGAGGTCGGCTTCGTCGAACGCCGCGGGCAGGCTGTTCGTGCAGACGGTTGGGCCGCTGGACTTGTTCCTCTTCCCCGAGGGGCTCGTGCATTTCCAGGCGAACGCCAACTCCACGGAGCCGGCGTTCGCGATCGGCATGTTCGGGAGCGCGAGCGCCGGGAGGACGGAGCTTGGGCCGGAGTTGTTCGGGAGCGGCATTGGTTTGGACATTTTGGCCAAGGCGTTTAGGACTGACGTAGAGACCGTCTCCGATATTGTCGAAAGGGTTTTAAGTGACATATAGGCCATGTTGTTCTTTAGAGGCCGAATGAATAATATCATAGTTTTGATTCTACGAAAATCTTAGAAAAAAAAAATTGTCGAGCATCCCAAAAGAATTTTTAATACGGAAGTTTCTTAACACCTTATAATTTTCTAGGACTTCATATATATTTCTTGAGAGTTTTGAACCTTTTTATAAGCTAAGATATTTGTAGGTGTGGAAGCTTTTTTTTATTAGGATAATATCAGTTAGAAAAATACTATTAATTTTTTCAAAATATTCCTCCAAATCTCTCATTACAGCTGATGTAACATCTGACATAACAAAATTTAAATTTTTATTAATATTAATATTAAAAATTATATTAACATTAATCTTAAAATTAGAAAATTTTGGGTGATGAATTTTTTGGTTTAAAATTTGTCGTGTCGAATGCTATGTCATCTACCACATAAGAAGAAATAGCTTGATGGAACAATTTTGAAGGATTAATAGCATTATTCTATTGATTAAGTTAATACAATGCATAACATTTAGACTCAACGAATTTCAAATTAGGAGCCACACGTCCGTATTAAATAGAAGTAAGCTGCAATTCAAACATACTTAGCCCATCTCCAATGAGGATTTATAAAATTGACTTTTTATTCTACTTATCATTGTACTTTAAAGAAATTTATATTATAGTTGGTAGAGTTTCTAGTCTAAGTGGTAAAAGAGAGAGAGAGAGAGAGAGATATCGTAGGAGGTTGCTAGTTCGAACAATGGGAGTAACACTTTACATATACCAACTAAACATTCATCATCGAATCAGCCCATGTTAAGTAATTACTCTTTACGATTCCATCAAGAGACTCATTGACGACATGCTGATATATAATGAAAAATGCACGGTGGCTCGCGCAATACTCGCGTAAGCCACCGCCCATCGTCACATCTCTCCCCTCTTGTTCGGACGTCCACTGCCGCATCCTCTACTTCGCCGGGTGCTCCACCGTCTCCCTCTCCCCCCTCCTGCTCTGTCGTGCTCTGCCGGCTCGCACGAGCGGTTGATATATAACACGTATATATGCTAGCAAACCCTACTCTCACACCAAGGGTATATGATCAAAAAGTGAATATAACATGAATTTACATTGCATGTTCGTGGACATATTGTAGTACACAGTAGGGGTGCAACTCGAGCGGGTTGGGTCGGACTTGAGGTCAACCCGAGCTTAACTCGATGAATCATAAGCCTAGCCCGAGCCCAAGCCTGGCCCGACCTCAGGTACAACATATGAAGCCCAAGACCAAGTCCGGAGGATCGGGTTGAACTCGGGTTGGGTCGGGTCCATCGGGTTTATCGGGCTCTAATATAATATTTGAAATAATTTTAAACAAAAGTAATATTAAACACATAATCAAATAGCAATTAAGTCTTGATCATTACAAAATACAAACTGAAATAAGATTTATGATAAGGAGTTGAAGAGTTTGGGTGGACAAATTTATGGTTTAAACTTTTTATTTAAGAAGTATGAAACAATATATATATATATATATATATATATATATATATAAGTCGGGTTTCGAGTTCTTCGGATAACTCGATACATGAACCCGAGCCCAACCCGATTGTTGATCGGATTCAAATATTTTAATCCAAATTCGAACCCGAATCCGAGTATCTTCAACCCTAACCCAACCCATTAACGGATTTATCCGATCGAACTCGGATTTAGTCTGCGCAAGTTGCACCCCTAGTACACAGTAGCAAGCGAAAAGCTCTTTTAGTATCGATTCGGTCAAGGGGCGTAGCCATGGCAATTCATGGAAGATCAAGTCAAATGCCTTTTATTGCTATATTATTCGTTGATGACCAGGGGCAGGCACTAGAATGGTATAACCAGATTTTATATTGGGGTTGGTGGTGGTCCTTGGAAGATGGATTAATTTGACACGAGAGTCAAACTAGAGCTAATTAATTGTTCGCGAGAGAGTTCATTTATCATGACTCAATTAGTAATATTTTGTGAATATTTAAACCACTGGTTCCTGATGCCTTCCTTTGTTTCCTAGTTCTTGGACAAAGGAAAACAAGAATCTAATTAATATGGCCTAAGAATGTATCGACTTGTTTGATGCCAATCAATGTTTTAAAAATCGGACCGGACCGGCCGGTTCAACCGGTTCATCCGTGAACTGGTCATTTTTTCGGTCCGATTCAGTATTGATCCGGTTTTGTTTAAAAGTTAATATTTTTATAAAAAATTAATGGCCATAAGAAATTAATTTGGACTACTTAAGTTAATCCAGTGGTTGAACCACTAGTTAAACCAACTGGTTGAACCAATTTGATCCGACCCAGTATCCTGGCCGGGTCAACCACCGGTCCAGTTTTAAAATATTGATGCCAATGCAACAGTGAAAATATTTTATTATGAAATCAAGAGGGTAGAGGAGTTAATGTGGCTCTCGAATCGAGATGTAACCTAGGCCTTCGGGACGGGATTCGTTGTAGGCATTCGGACTGAATTGTTGACATTCGAGCCAGAATTACATTTTTTTCGGAGAAAAAAAGGGAGGGTATAGTTGTGCAGAGATTTAGGCAGAAAAAAGTGGTTTATAAAAGGACATATATTGATTTTGCATCCGATCAATCCTTGATTTGTAGACTACATTTTTAACAACTATGGAAGAAATTATTAGTGGAATGAGCTCACCACGTAGCAATGGTGATATGGTAAGCTCATGCAGTAGTATAATAACACACAGTGGCGTAGCCAGGATTTAGATACAGGAGGGATCAAAATCGACTATAAAAATTTTAAGAATTTTTTTTGCATAAATTAGTGACAAATCTAATTTTCTATACCTAATATTAGTGGTCTATTCTAGTTTTTCTATTTTAGCTGCTCATTTTTTCTATTTATTTTTAAAATAAGATTGGTATTAAAGTGTATATTAATTCTAACCCAATATAATCAGAACCTTAAATTTTCGTGTCACTCGAGTCAGGTCATACAAGACATTTATGATCAATTTTGACCATTTGATCGAGGAGATTTGACGTATCTTAAAATTCATACTTGTTTAGTCATGAACCTTGTCATCTTAGGGTCTTATAAAAAATAAATACTATTTTTTCCCTCAAGAAAAAACAAGATTAATTTTTTTATATTTCCAACTACTAATTTATATATATATATATATAATAAAAAAATTGAGTGGGGTCACATGATCCCACTGGACCTATGCCGGCTCCCGCCCATGATAACACATGATAATATTAAAAACTAAAATAGTTGGTCACATCATTAATGGCAGATCAATTAGATAACAGCAAAAAATAAAAATAAAAATAAAAATAAATTAGATAACGGCACATGACAAGTAACTATTTTTCCTGTATTAATTCATAGGTAAAAATGTAACTCGAGGTTTTACAAAAGGATCAAATTAGGACAGGTGCTCGAGAAAACTGACCCCCAGGATTATACATATGCCAAGGTCTTGGTCTTCCTTCCCTGTTCTTTACAGCATGCAATACCCAGACGAGTTACTGAGCTACCTACAAAATGTAAGTCACTTTTCATAGTAAATTGTGATCTTCCAAAAGAAAAAAAAAAAAAAAGAAAGAAAAAGGAAATAATATTTTGTCCACAGTTTTCGTGACCGCCAATTGGCAACAACAGTCCATTGACCCCTCCTGCTAACACCGGATTTCACTTCCTAAAAATTTAGACCAGAAGATCAATGGACGGCCGTCACGTGGCCTGCGGCACTCACAAGACCTGTGTTTCCAGTTTCTCTTGCTGGGAATTCGGAGTTTGGTTCTCATCAGCCGCTCCAAACTCCAGTGCCACCATTTCCCTCTCCCTCTCCCTCTCCCTCTCCTGCTCCTCTGCATGGAAGGTGGAGTGCACCCCATACAACACGTAGAACAGCGTGATCGCGAGGCTCCACACCCCGAACCTCACGAAGGACCTCCTGCTGAGCGTGGTCACGAGGAACACGTTGAGGAAGACCGAAGCCGCCGCGGGCCACGGCATCAGCGGCACCGACCAGCCCCCCGAAGGAGGGGGAGGAGGCCGGTGCCGCCCGTGGCCGTGGCCTTGGCGGCGGCAGGAGAGCACCTCCCTGTGGTGGTAGACGGCCGTGACGCCGATGGAGGCCCCGCCGAAGAGCACCAGCCCCCACCGGCCGTGCCTGCCGCCCCCGAGGACGTTCCAGGACAGGGCGAAGCCCGCGGAGGTCGACGTGAGGAGGAGGAGGAAGGCGAGGGTGGGCAGGGGGCGGCTCGCGCCGAGCTTGACGTACCTCCGGTAGACGAGGGCGTTGGCCACCATGTAGAACACGAGCAGCGTCCCCGATCGAAATCATCTCCAGCACGACGTCGAGGGACGTGAACAGTGCGATTGTTGCAGTGCATATCCCTACTCCAACACCAACAGATTATTGTTGAAGAAATGAATGGTGTTCTTGTTTAAACGAATCTATTCAACGAATTTATTGAAAATGTGTGTCCTTTTCATTGTGTCTTTTTATTATCTATAAAAGTATACGTGTTTGAATAGTTCAATGAGTCAATCCATTCATCAAACATTCTTAAGTTTAAGAGAGAGAGAGGGACAACCAACATTACTTCGTTCAGTTCCTGCGGTGTGAAATGCTGCTACCGAAGTAGAAGAACCGTTGTATTCTGGGAGACTAATCGCCATGAAACCACAAGCACCAGTGCGGGACGAATATTGTCTTAAGGACATTGAACCAAGTTTAAGCCTCGATCTCGGTCAGATTGTTTATTTTCTATTATTCTGTCTCTTAAATACAGAGTTAGAATTATTTTATACTAACACAGATCAATAAGAGCATCCACGTATAGTTGGAGCGGAAAAATACATCTTAGAGGTTGCGTGGTCAAGAAATAATAGAGTCAAAATATAATGTGAAATATAGAATCTAAAAATTTGGACTCCAAAGTAAATTTTACTATCCTACAAAGGAGTTCCTACTGAATGTTGAAATTTTCAATTGCAAACTATAGCTACTGTGACTGGAATGGAGCATCATACAGTTTCAACTAGACCTTACTATTCTAAAAATGAACTTCTATATTCTGAATCTAGAATCTAGAAATTGGGATGAGCCTTACTATTGATGCTCTAAGAGCATCCACAATAGATGGAGCTGAAAAATGCATCTAGAGGGTCCAAATTTACAATGAAAAAATAAATCTGGTATGTGCTGGGTCTGTGTAGAAATAGTAGAAAATGATCCAACAAAAAAAAAGACCTTTGGTGACAAAGGTTGCGTGGTCAAAAAACAATGTAAAATCTAAAATCTAGAATTTGGGGCTCCAAATTAAGTCTTACCATTCTACAAAATGAGTTCCTACATTGTAAATGTAAAAAATTTGAGATCCAAACTATAGCTCATGGTGGCATCATAGAACTTCAATTAGACCTTACTATTCTACAAAATAAACTCCTACATTCCGAATCTAGAAATTGGGATAAGCCTTACTTACTATTGATGCTCTAAGAGCATCCACAATAAATGGAGCTTAAAAATGCATCTTGAGGGTCCAATTTACAATGAAGAAATAAATATGATATGTGTTGGGTCTGTGTGGAAATAGTAGAAAATGATCCAAACAACATAAAATGACTTTTGGTGACAAAGGTTGCGTGGTCAAAAAATAATGTAAAATCTAGAATATAGAAATTTGGCTCCAAATTAAGTCTTCCCATTCTACCAAATGAGTTTCTACATTCTAAATGTAAAAAATTTGAGATACAAACTATAGCTCATGGTGGCATTATAGAACTTCAATTAGGCCTTACTATTCTACAAAATAAACTCCTACATTCCGAATCTAGAAATTGGGATAAGCCTTACTTACTATTGATGCTCTAAGACATCCACAATAGATGGAGCTTAAAAATGCATCTTGAGGGTCCAAATTTACAATGAAAAATAAATCTGATATGTGTTGGGTCTGTGTGAAAATAGTAGAAAATGTGATCCAACAACATAAAATTACCTTTGGTGACAAAGGTTGCGTAGTAAAAAAATAATATAAAATCTAGAATCTAGATTTTTGGACTCCAAATTGAACCTTATCATTCTACAAAATGAGTTTCTACATTCTAAATGTAAAAAATTCAGGTCCAAACTATAACTCATGTGGCTGGATTCACCATCATAGAACTTCAATTAGACCTTACTATTCTACCAAATAAACTCCTATATTATGAATCTAGAAATTGGGATAAGGCTTACAATTGATGCTCTAAGAGCATCCATAATAGATTGAGCTGAAAAATACACCTTGAGGTCCAGTTAATAAACAATATGATCAAAAAATAATATAAAATATAAAATATAAAAATTAAAATTAAAATTTTAAACTGAATTTTACTATTCTACGAAATGAGTTCCTACATCCTCTCAGGTCCTAAAGTTACAGCTCATGTAGCTGCCACTGCTTGTATGGATAATGATTTACTTGAGTTACATAGTGGAAAGTCTATGCATCTTGGAATTATTGCTGCGTCTTTAAGACATCTGGTTATGAAAACACTTTTATAAACATTAATATTTTATGGTTTTTGTCATTGACAAACAATATAATATATTGAGAGAAAAGCATTAATTAGATATAATTTATCTGCCACCTCTAAATAATATTTCCTGGCTGCTTATTAGTAGATATGCTTAAATAATATTTGTGGATAGCACCATTAATGTATGTCAAAAATATAAGATTTGGAAGAGCTTGAATCCCTTCAACTTCATGTAAATTGTTTTAAAGTGACATGATTGGGAGGGGTGCAATAAATTATTGATAGCTTACATGTTCTTCCAGAATTTTAGGGCCAACTTTTTCATAGCACCAAATTATTCTCCACAAACTAAATTTCTTTACACAATGGATTGTACATTACAAGGCATTAAGTATATATTATTAGGTCCACCAAACAAAAAAAGTTGTTTAGAGTCTAAATCTTGTTAGGACAAAATGTTTGTCAAAAATGCAATCCTTAGATTAAATATTTGTATTACAAAATTAAAATATTTGGATCATACTTGGAGAGGATAACAGTTGTTGGAAACTAATTTCCTTCGGATTGTCAATTAGGGTCTTAATATACAACTAAAAGAGAATCAAATTAGCCGTCTATGATACCATTATAAGTTTGGAACGGACACAGTGAGAAACAAGTGGGATCAACTGACTACCAGAAAGAAAATTTGCTCTTATTTCTCTCTTTAGGAACCTCCATTCATTCTATGTTATTTGTTTGCACTAGATTCGCAATCTTTTCCTTTCCACACAAGTCCTCCTCCCAAGTGTAGTGTGCTTTACACATAAAATGGTAATATATGTTAGTTAGTTGAGAATTTATTAAGAACCATGCATATTGGCCTAATATGAGTACGACACTCATACATATAGGTTGACCCTTCTCTTTTAAATTCATGCGTCCCTGATTACAAGTTATATATAGTTTAGGACTTCTATTCAAGTAATTATTAAAAAGATTGAGATCCGTTTGGTTACTGTATAATCGTAATCACAATGTAATCAAATAATCTCAACAGGAACAAAATTATAAAGTTGTAATTAAAGAGTTGCATTGGAGGAGAGAGCTAGCGCTGCTAATACGTACCTAAGAAGATGGTGGCATTCATAGGGGTCCCGGTAGAAGGGTGCACCTTGGCCAGCCAGACCGGCACGAGCCGAGCCCTCCCGATCACGCACAGGTACCGCCTGCCCAGCATTGCGACCAGGAGCGACGCAACGATGCCCAGGCTCGCGCCTGCTCCGATCACGTTGCTCGCCCACTTCCAGCCCGTCGTCTTCTGAAACGCCGAAGCCAAGGACGCACTCTCCGATATCTAAGCTAGTCCACCAAAATACCAGTCAGTGTTCCTGAGTTCAAATTATATTTCATGTGCATTGTGTTTCCATTTCAGGATATATAAACTAAAAACATTGTGATTACAAACATATTAAACATCTCAATATTGGTCACATTATAGACCGATACTGGAGGGTCATCCGACCCGACCTTTATTGGAATCACGAGCCTGGGGTTGCCCTAAGCAAAGGGGGTTGCCCAAGCCTGAAGTCTTGTTTGGCTTGCAAATTTTACGAGAAGAACAATCCTTATACCTCATTGTAGGGGATCATGGAGGACAGAGCCA
The DNA here is from genome assembly GCA_029216955.1 of Iris pallida. Lineage (NCBI taxonomy): Eukaryota > Viridiplantae > Streptophyta > Magnoliopsida > Asparagales > Iridaceae > Iris > Iris pallida. The sequence goes on along the minus strand of JANAVB010016304.1, from coordinate 13,679 downwards.
AAGCCATGAGGCAGTAGAGCGCGGAGACGATGAGCACCGAGCCGGTAATGCCGACAGGGAGGCTCGTCGAGGGGTTCCTGATCTCTTCGGCCAGCGTCGACACGGAGTCGTAGCCTATGTAGCTGAAGTACACGATGCCCGCCCCGTCGAGAACCCCTCTCACGCCGAAAGGCGCCAGCCCTCCGGGCTTGGTCAGGTTCCTCCTGCTCCCGTTGCAGAACCCGGCGACGATGATGAATCCGAAGAATAGGACATGGAAGACCGTCATAACAAGGTTGAGCACGGAGCTCTCCTTGGTACTGCAGAACCCAAACAATCAATAAATACTCAGCATAAAATATAGATATTGGAGTTCCATGTAAACGCCCACTATCGTCACAAACTTTAGGTGTTTGCAGTCGAATCGATCACGGACAAATGCATAAGGACCTTTCCGACTGATGGATCGATTTCTCTTGAAATAGTCCCCAAGAGTTTTCTCTGAATGTTTTGCTGATTTTGTTACTTAGTTTTGATGGATACTTTTCTGAATGGCGAAGAACACGTAGAACTAAAGCGTGAGGAGGAGAAGAAGAAACAAGGAGGAGTTGGTTTACTACCTATGGCACAAGCAAAGCGTGAGGAGAAGAACAAGAAGAACGGCGGCAAAGTCCAGTGTGTTGTAGCCTTCGGCCAGCCCACGCACTTGGAGCCTCCACGAGTCCGCGTCGTCGTGGCCGAAGGCCGAGCTCAGGTACTCGGTGAAGCTTCTCGCCACCGCGGCGTTCGACAGAACGTACTCCATTAGTAGGTTTGCTCCACCAAAGTAGCCGACGAACTCTCCTATGTATAATCAAGAGTATTCTTAACATAACAAAGTCTTTATCTCAAATTTTTTTTTCGGGTTTATAGCACAATCATCATATATACCGAAGGTAATCCTTAGGTAGCTGAAAGCGCCGCCCGCGGCGGGGACGTCGACGGAGAACTCGGTGTAGCACAGCGACGAGAGGAGGGCGGACACCCCGGCGACGATGTAGGAGAGGAAGACGGCGGGGCCGGAGACCATGTGGGCGACGTGGCCGGTGGTGACGAAGACCCCGGCGCCGAGCATCCCTCCGACCCCGAGGGCGACGAGGTCGTACCACTCGAGCTTCCTCTTCATGTCGGCCCCCGACCTCTCCCTGACCGGGTTCAGCTCCTGGTCCGGGGTGTAGGTGACCAGCACCCTCCTCCTCAGCCTGTGGGGCGTCTGGGAGAGGCAAAGGAGGAGGAGAAGGAGAAGGAGAAGGAGGGCATTGGCCATGGCTTAAGGAATTGGGACAGTGGTGTTGTGTAGGACTGTTAGCATTCCATGCATTGGTGTAGGTATCATTGTGTGGGTTGGGTTTTATACATGAGTTGGAAGGGTAGTGGATTGCATAGGTTATAGGGGCAATTGACCTATGGCCCCTAGGTAGAACACCCCCTTCAATATCATAATCAAGTGAATGTTTTGTTTGATACAATGTTTCAATAATCTTGTATTATTATACAAAAGTTACACTAACCTTTGAAATTAACTATTCAGTTCTTTTTGTACTTGGGACAGTTTACAAGGATTCTTTTCACACTTAAAAACTAGGAAAGTCTAATTTGTCCGTCCGTGGGCATGACCGCAGGTAGCCTGCGCCCACGTGGCGGGCTCCCATTGGCCCGGAGCATGCAAGGGGGGGGGGGGGGGGGGGCCCAAATAGTAGTGACCCCAAGCATGCAAGGGAGGCCAATGGGAGTCCGTCACGTGGGCGCAAGCCACCCGCGATCATGCCCACTGGTGGCCCAAATATTAGTGTTCTAAAAACTACGCGAAAAAATTATATGAGCAACAAAGAATCTCGTGTTGTGTTGAATGTTCCCCTAACAAAAAAAGGTTGTGCCTTAATCAATAAATAGTCTTTACTATAAAACATTTCGGAGATTTTCAATGGCAATACTTTTTCTTTCCTGCCATTTTTTTTTTCAGTTATTAGAAAAGAAACAAAAAAAAATCTTTACTACAGAATTTGGTTTGTTTCATCCCAAACATGAGAAATAATATATTTCCTGCAGCTGTATTTGCAGATATCCAACCAATGAAAATTTTGAAATTCCTTGGAAGGACTTGAATGTCTTGTATAATTTCATGAAGTGACACGTTTGTCCCTAGTTGGGGCTCATCAGTTCATCAATATCTTCGTATCTTTGCCAGAGGCATGTCCAAGGAAACATGTTAAGTGCTCTATTATCCTTTAGATACCAATTTAAAGACAACTTTGATTTGAGATATTATGAATGTCATTATTCAAGGTTCCAATATCATATAATTTGACCATTAGATTCAATTATATATAAAGAAAACCTACTCAAAGGTCATCCTCCATTCTCCACCACTAGTAGCCTATTACCTCATTCTATTGTTTCTCATGGTGGACAATTTAATTCCTTGTTTAGCACCATTAGGCCTCGGCTAAACTATTAAGATAGTAAAAGAAAATATAGTCTTATAGAAAATATTCTCTTGAAGTTTGCTGATTGAATATAGGTAAAGAAATCAAAGGAAGGTAATGGAGTCAAAAGCTTATTTAACAAGTACAAAAAATGGGAAAAACAAGTATATACTGTTTTAAATGAAAGATATATACTCATTAATAAATCATACATTGCAGATCTATTCTGGTGAAAAATCTGATTTTGTAGAAACATGAAAGAAGAGATAATAGATGAGAATAGTCAAATTTTCTTACAAATCTATCTATCCTTACAAGAATGAATCCAGTGATAGTATCTCTTAGGTGTAGCATGATAAAGTACAAGTATGACTGCCATGATTGGCAACATGTAAGTACAAGAATGATCACAACAATAGAGAGTTTGGAACTAAAAAAGGGTAATGCTAAAGTACAATACCTGTAAAACCAATGATAGCATCAGGCATGCCTGCATAAAAATATCCTTGGATAACTAGTATTATATTGCAATTCCTATCTACATCATACATGATTGATGATCAACTTGGCCTTCTCTTGCTTTGTAGCATCTGAAGCATGCAATAGTATAATAAATGGCTGATTTCTGTAATAAATCCAGAAGGATCTCTACAACAAATATATCCCATTGGTGAATATTGAGAAAATTCAGTCACAATACCAATAGACAACTCTGACATGGTTGAGAGTGAGACTATTAAGAGACATATTACCAAATATCAATCAATGTAATAAAAAAAAAGTCTTCAATGAGAGAAAAATAAAACCAACAAGGATTTTAATTTCTTTCTCTTCCATGGGCAGGACTACGAGCTAAGAAGTTAAGAACCTGTTGTAGTCGGTTGCTGCACCATCAGATAATCCACTAGTGGTGGCTTTTGAAGTTGCTGCAAACTTGTTGTATAATCAGCTAGTCGCAAGTTTGCCGCAGCTAGAAACTATTATACTTGTAGAGTGGACACACAACATCTTGAAGTGTCCGTCATTGGAAAATAAAGGACTCCACCCAAGGGACCATCCTCTGGTAGAGAAGAGGACCATCCTTGTTCTTATTTATCAAACCCTTTTTGAGCCCCACGCTCATTTCTTCAGCATTTGATGTTGCTCAAACTCAGCACTCCTAATGTGGAAGGAATAGCAGCAGGTAAATCCATGACACCAATCCATCGTCACCCCTACCGTGTTGTTCATAGAACCAACCATAGCTGCGTTATGCACGACTCTGCTGTTTCGGAGAGCAAGTGCTCGTTCGTAGCACTTCACTATCCGTGTCAGGTACCAAGTTTCCGATTTGTAAGATGAAGGTTTGCTGTAGTTTTGATGGATCATCAGTGACCAGGTGTGACATCCCACTGAAATGTACTAATTCCCACCAAATTCCCGTTTTGTTGCAGGGGAGGATGTGTATGGCTTGCATCTCGTTAGTTGGCTTTGATAATTGCAGCCTTTCAGCTGATTTCTGACCCCGCGATTTGTAGATAGAGAATAAGAAGAGAAAACATACAAGAACACACACAGTTTTAGGAGAAGCTACGTCCACAACCGCTGCAGACAAAATTTTCACTATGTTTTGAAGATTATTTACGAGCTGTGCCATAATACTCCTTTTATAAGCATAGGATATTAGATCGATCCGCGGTCAGGGGACTAAACGATCCAGTCTCTTAAGCAATCAAACTGGAGAGTCTAGCCAATTAGGCTCCACAACCTAACATCTCCCCCCTCCATGATATTCCCCCACCCCACCACATCACATAACACCGAAAGATGCAAAAACAGTATCTGCAATAATGGAGCCAGGATTTTCTTTTAAGAGGATTGATAACAAGAAGTACGACAGCAAACGTAATTTTTATTGCAAAAGGGAAAATTAAAGTTAGATCTTTAGTTTCGAAAGAAAATTTCAACAAACATGACTAAATATTGGTCATTGGAACACCTAATGAAGTACAGGGATCATGGATCACTAACTAGCGCAGATTCTAGTAAAAGTCAAGAAATGGGCGGAAAGAGTAGTAGTTGTACAAGTGTGTCAATCTGATGGGTATTTATGTGTAGAAAATAATAATAAGAAGGGAGAAACATGCTAAATAATTTAAGGATGTCTCTACCGATGTCAAGTGCTCTGCTGCAAATAGGGTCAATAACAAAAGGGTAAACACTTACCTAACCTTACCTAACCCTCCCATATTGCTGAGTAACTGATAACCTTCAAATTGTGACACTAATAAGCTTTATGGTGCATTTGGTACACATAATATTTTTTATATTCCCGGATAATTTATTTCCGGAAATTTAGAATGTCCATGAAACTAATATCCCATGGATCATGGAAAATCCATTTTCCCAATAATAAGTGGGTATGGTCGGGTCCGGGTTCGAGTTTGCGTCTGTTGGGACGGTTTCAGTTCAGGTCTAACCGGGTCAAGTCGGGTCCGGCCGTCTGGGTCAAGTCTGGGTATAACCGTTCCACTTCGGATCAATTTGGGTCTTATGGGTTCAGGTCAATTCGAATCGGTTCCACTAGGATCTTAATTAAATAAGTAAAAAAAATTATGATACCAATTCTGTTAAACAATATTATTTGAATATCAATCTATCATCTTAACCAACTATGCTATAAAATGTTATACACAAAGAGTAACTATTAAATATATTTTATCATCAAAATTGTTACATGGGAATATAATTTTTCCACAAATTTAATTTCAGAAAATTTTTTATGAGTATAAAATTTCAAGCTATATAGCATTCCGCATACCAAATGCATCCTTGCAATTTCTTTCTAAATTATCCGCAACTTGACGTTTCCAGTTGGCATCTTTCATTCTTCAATACTCCCTATATTAAATCCATGCTACGTATGCTTTAGACTGATGAATGCCACTCTCATTTTTCTATTGGTTTGCTTCCATGAAGTAATCCCTAAATAGTCAGCGAAGACATCTTTTAAATGCTTGTCTACAAACAAGTTGTCAACCACATTGCAGTAGGGATGCCTTTCTAGCCAGGCCCCCTTTTAGATGTGCTAGTGATGGAATTCAAATGCTAGAGATATATACGTACATTTGAAGGACTATAGCTTGTAGAGGACATTTGAATAAGTATCATTGAAGGAGTAAAGAAGGATATAACCAGTCATGGAAAGCAAAGGGAAATTGCTTGGTTGATTCGTTTGGATTTGATTGGTTAGGGGATATATGGTGTGTTGATCACCAAGATGTGGGCCATTTATTTATAATTGACCATCATATAGCCCCAACAAAACAATATTTTTATTATGCATGCTTTATCTAGTCATATGTTCTTTACTACAAGAAAAAAAAAAATTCATATGGAAAAGAAGCAATGGAAAAGGGGCACCAGAATAGAAATAACTTAGGCCACATTTGATTCGCATATTCAGAAAATTGAAAAAGTCGTTCACTTTCTGTGTTTGGATGCAAAAAAAAAAAGTAGAAAAGAAAAATTGTTCCCAAAGAAAAGAAATCTACGAGAGAGAATGATTCCTCCAATCCGTCCAAGAATTTACTTTCTCATCCAATTTTCTGACATTTCCAAACACCGGAAAGACAAATGGATGATAATTACAAATTCTCAAAGAAAAAGAACGAGCAGAGAATTGAAAATGGATGAGAATTGCAAATTCCTTTCCTTTCCGTGAACCAAACGAGTCCTTAGAGTGATGGGAAATAAAGTACGGAATTAAGGAAACTTTCTGATAGATTACTGAGAATTACTTCAATATAGAAGCAGCACTCCTAGTGCCATACTATGTAGCGTGTGAAAGTTTGATTCCAACAATCTATTGATGATAATCTAGAGGGAAACACTACTCAAAGAAAAGCGAGAGATATGGCTTCCTAGCCAGATGATCAGTCTGCTATGAAACATTTAAATATTTGGGGGAAATCTTCACTGGAAAGCTTTCGTGCACCCAAAAAAAATGTTCCATTCGAAATTTGATAATACAAACACAATAACGTTTATCCTAATGGCACTCCAATTATAACATTCGGACGTCTTTGGCACCTTAATTTTTTATCGCTCGATCTTGGCACCCCGACTTTATAAATTACTCTTTTGAAGCACATTTTGTCAATTTTTAAGCATATAGGGACCACTTTTAAAATATCTGACAATACAAGTATTTAAATTCCAATTTTGCACTACAATATACGTTTTTGAAGTGGTATCGATGTGTTTCAAAATTGACGAAATATGCTTAAGAAGAACAATTTATGAAATTTGGGTTTCAAAATCGAACAATAAAAAGTTAAAAGTAAAAAAAATCTGAACGCTATAGTTTGGTGTCATTAGGATAATTTAGCCCCAAAATAAAGAAAGAGAATATGAAGTAGTACTTACATATAGTATTAGATCCAAGGAAAAGTGTATTCATTAGTAAACACAAGTTGCAGATGGCACTAGGACAACCCTACAAAGTGCACTGTTTGGCCTACACATATATATAATACAACTGTGTGATAATCATTCCCGGCTATATTCTTTATCTAATTAAATCACAGCAACTTTATAGATTTTAGCAAGGGAATGTAAAGCAATGGTCAAGGATCAAGGATGTGAGGCATGCAGATGAAATTACAAACTTTTAGGGACATACCTTTTAATGAAATGAGAATCAAGTAGATAGATTTATGTCAGTCAGACGCTTCCTATGCAACCTAAAAGCTCTGTATTTTTTTTCTATAGCTGCAAACATGAATGATGAATGAGGCTTCAGACTTTGGGAACTGAATTTTTTTTTTTTGAAGCATATGAATAATAACCATTAGTAATCCTACTTTCATACACCAAAGCACCTAATAATAGATGACACAGGGATGATTGCACTTTCAGTTATATGTGGCTAAGTAAACAGATTATAAGTATCGTACGAGGAAATGTAAGATAATATCTAGATAACATTAGATATACCTTGTCATATCGATGAAAGATGAATCTTAACACTACGTATGTACTACAATCATTTGTATATAATACCTCCCAAAGAGGATAAATATTCACATTAAAATTAGTATTCCTATTCCATAGGATAAGCTCTTTTGAGTAAAATACCATTAGATAAGTTAATAAAGGAATATGGCATCTCTAAATGACAATGCATCCTCAACATATGTCTAGTTCAAAGCATACAGGACTAAAACTATAAGAACTCAAACATTTTGAAAATAAGGACTATATTGCTAATTAACATTGATAGACACTTGTCGTTAGCTTAAGTAGACTTGCCAATCGAAATCCCCTCCTCGACATATTATTATTGGTTGATCTGAGAAATATTAATGATGTTTCCATCCACAAAATACTTGTTAACCTTGGGGAATCCATTCCAAATCCCACTTATTTGTTTCAACATGGAAGGATAATAGCAACCACTGAGACTCTATATAGTATCAACTTCCACTTGGCTACTAACAATTGTAGAGGGCCAGGGCATCACTAACAGATACATCCTACCCAGGACCTATATAAACATATAGTTAGCACACCCAATTCTGACAACATCCAGCAAATCCCGGGCAAGATAAGATTGGGACAAGGGATGAAAAATAATACAAGTAATCTGGCTCATATTCGATTCGATATCTGTATTTAAACGAATATCAATACCTAAAATCCAACAAATTGGTTATAATGCTTTACCAACTCGTACTAAAAGAACTATTACTCAAACTAGTCAAATAGTAATGCCAACACTTTAATATGTCTTCTACTACACATAATTGGTAATTAATCGAATACCCAGTACAAATTATTTTGCTCCATTATCAGCCACAGTCAAAATACGACAAAAGGAATTGCCAAAATTGGATACCCTCAATAATTCAATCATTTTCAGTCTTTCCTTTTCCTAAACACTACCCTACATTTTCATCAAATAAGTATATAACAGATTTATCTGGAAATAAACACGAATATTGTTAAGACCTATAAGTTATAACAGTCGTTTTAGCACTTTAGATGGGGCCTAATTGTCAATGAAAGAATGGACAATCCTGCTTTCTACCTTCTTGTGTAATCTATGTAGCAGAATTTTTGATGTATTTCTAAGAATAGGTTCCTTGTGGAATTAGTGAATACCCAACATAAAACTTTGATGTGGGAATGTCATTACAGGCACCTCAAGGGCACTCGTAAAGGAGTATGGGATAATATTTAAAAGGATAGCTTTAATTTGAGAATATGCCAGTCTTCTCCCCTCTCCTCTCCTCTCCGGTTACCAAAAGCCTCAAAAACTTGGTTGCCCAACCTTTGGTCTAGAAGAAAAGTATTGACTAGACTGATTATATGCTCGTAGCCCAAAGCAACGGCCAGAGAGTATTAATAAATAGCATGGATACTAGAAAACAACTTTGTCAAGAGAGCATTTGACTCCTAAATCTCCATCATATGTCAAAAGTAGTTCCTGATCCACATTATATTAGGCAACTAAAGTACATAACACCAAAGTACTAAAACCTCTTAAGGTGTTTGCATACGATCAAAGGCTATAGTTAGTTTTACTTTTAAAATCTATGGACCAATCAGTGACGCTGATAGTAAATTTCCCGACTCAATGCCAGATGCTCACACCAAGGGCGGCACTGCTCAAGGGCTGCTGGGGTGAGTTCCTGCCCACCCAAAAAATTTCATTTTTTTTTTCATATAAGTTAGTCCACAGTCTGCACATCAGCCCATCCCAGCCCACTCCAGTTTGAATTTCTGGTTCCGCCCTTGGCTTGCACGATGCAAGCCAGGCGATGAAATCAAGAATTGGTATTGTTATTGTAGTTACTGTCTGCCATCATTGGAATAAAACAGCAAGCAGTGCATATGATCTCTAGTGCAACAGGAAAGAGCTCGTGCACATAAACACACATACAACACATGGCTTGATAAACCATATACACAGAACTAGGCTCTCTCTCTCCAAATCTCTAAATTGATGCATGCCAACTAAGATGCAACTTTGGGAAGGGGAGGAGTGGAAAAGGGACCAAAACGATTGGAGACTTGAGCACCTCTCTTCGAAGTCACCGGTGACAATTCTCAAGAAAGTGGAGGAACTTTTATTGCAAGTCGAGGAATGATATAGTTTAGATGGGAAAAAAAACATTCCAAAGTAAAGAACAATGTAGGAAAGGAGAGGATTGACGGGAAAAGGATTAAGAATGGGCCGGTGGTGCTCTTTCCACTCTGTGGTATCCAATGCTATACATTTTTAAATTGTTTAGTTTGGGAATATTAAGGTTACTATACAAGAACGCAACAGCATGATCTTCTCAATTGTAAGCAAGAACCCTCAATCTGGGACACTTTGAGAAACAGTACAGTGCAACAAAGTATCCATTAGAATGTAATTCTTACAGCCGATTGAGCCGTATATTTGACGTTTCTAATAAACAATAAACCTAAAAGCACTATAATGAAAACTATTGTAGGAACCGAACTCGGGTGACTCTTGTGGTTACCAAGGAGAGGTATAAGACCCTAGCTAGGGTGACGGAAGATCAATGGATCGAGCCACGAAGCGTATTATTCCTTCCATTTATAATAATGGTGGAAGTTGGGAGGCACTGGACTCAAAAGACATGAAATGCAACGTGCACAAGTTACGTGCGTATCGTCGGACATCTAAAAAAAAAAAATTGTAGGTAGGATATTCTCGCGTGCACACAAGTAGCAAGGTGACTTTGGAAAATAAAGGCCACTCTCGTCCATTGACTTATCAAAGTATATTGTATATGAATTCATAGTCGTTCATGGCACTAATATAATTTCAAGGAGCAGTCCTAGGTAAACGACAGCATCTTCAGAGAATACTCGTTGGGGCTAATCATGGTTATAGACCACATCCGGTCAACAGTCAACTAGTAGTTATACCTCTAGCAAAGACTGCTCAAGAAGCTTTCTTTTTCAAGAGGAAAACAAAGGTTACCCAGGGTCCCAGCCTAGCGAACTGGAGCAGGCTACGGTTAGTTTTCATCTATGTTGCACGGACGTAGGAAAATGGCGTCCATACCCCTATCCGTTTTCATATTCGTGCAACGTGTGACTATCTTGTACCTATTGGAAAATGTATGTATCCCATATCCTAAAATCATGTCCTTATCCGTATAAATGTTCATATTTGTGTAACATAGGTTAGATCAAAGCAAATCCTACAGGTTCTTGCATGTTCCAAGATGGTGACTGGTGACCGTCAGACTTAAATAGGAAACTGAACCACGAATGAACTACAAGACCATCATCAAACACCGGCAATGGGACAGTAGCGGCTGCAGCTGACAGCACATCATTAGGTTCAAAATTTTCAAGCTACTTTGCTAAGAAGGCTCGGTATAACTTCAAAAGTACTAATAGGTATATGCATGTCCAACAAAATTTCGATACATCGCCAGTGGGACAATCAACAATAATACTGGGGAAAAAAAAAACAGGTAATGACAGTGAGATGATCTGCAGAATGCCATATGCTTGCTAGCATGGATCCTGTCTCCTTATGAATACCTACCTAACTTTACAAAGCAGCATGCAACACGGAAGCTCATGGTAAAGAAGAAAAATGAAAATAGTCTTACATCAGCACTAACAATCAATTAGTTACGTCTACAGATTTTCCTCGCTTCGACATGCTCGACTGGTTGAGGTAAAGTACAAATTCACGCAAGCGACAAATGGATGCTGAGAGTTATCCGCAAATATGACTACTTGCATAGTAACAAATAGAAAGTAATAGTCATTGTCACTTAATTAAAGGAAACATGACTAGAATTCATGAAATAGCTCAAATATGTGCCTAGAATTATGAAAGAGTTCAAATATGTATTCCTTGACCACCAAGGTAACAATAACATCAGAGAAAAAACGTGCAGTTGGAAAAAGAGCATCCAAGTTAATAATTAATTAAGAATGACCCGAGGTCAGTTTCACTCTTTTGCATAATTATAAGAGGCTTTGCACTTCATCTGGATTCCAGCTCATGGTAGTCAAATCTTTGAGTATGCAAAAACAACTATAACATCATCAAATGACTTTTCCACAGTCACAACAAAATCTAATAAACATATTTGTGAATTTTGACCTCAAGATATTTTTTAGAAGGCACACAATTATAGATCATCTGCATATCAAGTATTTTAGATAAATTCAACAGTAGGGTCTATAACAGCATCAAAAGGAAAACGCTTTCATTATCTTCTCAATGCATTTCATTACTGCATGTAAAAATTGCCAACATGGTTCCGGTGAGTAAATTGGTAAAGTACTGTAATATTTCTTCTCTATGACAATTATTGAGGATAAAGGAACAATGCTGATAGAGGCAACTATGGCTGAGGGCAGAATGCTGTTATATTTCATCATTAAATGACCTCCAATTTGGTCCTAACAAGCTGAACAACTGCCTCAATTGCCAGAACCTTGCTCAGATTGGTCATGAACATAGACTTAATACATGTAAAGAGAGAACTGCTATAGTATATAAAGTACACAAACTCGAACTTCCAAACAGCATGAAGGGAAGCTACAAGTGGATACGTTTGGTTGGGTCAAGGTAACAAGATGCATCCATTATATAGGCCTTCTAAACCTGGGAGCTTTCCTGAAATAAGAGATGAAATCGGATTATCTAACTAATAAATAATAACTACGTGGAAATTGTTTAAGAAACTCCCAACTAAATAACCATCGCATTCATGATAACTTGTACATCTATATAGGAAACAGATTGGTCTTTTGCGACAAAAGATGAAAAAGATAAAGAACGGTCAGGATTAAAAGATTGGAGGTATATCTAATGACTAGGAATATGACACGTATATGTGTCGTCTGTATGACAAAGAGAGTGGTATTTTCCGACAAAATATAATTGTCACGGTATATGTCACTAAAAATATTATTACAAATAATTATTATCTATTAAAATATTATTAAAGATATTATGAAATGATATAAAAGAGAGAGATTTGAAAAACCAAATTATCGACGAGTGCTCAAGCACAATTTCTACTTTTGGGTCACTAATGCAACATTATGCATCCTTTGAATCATTCGCAACATCTCAACTAACTTTTCAATATCACCATCGTCATTCTATATTCACCATACAATTGTTCTCCTAATAAATTCTCGATAGCAGCATCCTACCATCTGTACTGAACTAAATCTTTTACCAACGGATTCAAGTCACCGCTTGAATCAATAAAATACATATCGTTATTCAGCCAAAGCATCCATTATGTACTTCTTAATTTCTCGTCATACGGCAAAACATTAACTATTAGAGACTCGCAACAGATCATCCGAATTCAATTATCAAGGGACACACGAAGCCATCGTGCATCAGATCACAATCCCAGCTAAGACCTAGCACTACCCCATTCCTTTTAAATGAATGCATTACTAATACTATGAATAGGGTCAAGGGGCATCTCATCACTAAGAGGGTAGAGGAATATTATCACTCAGAACTCAAGCCATTTCTGACATAATACTTCTCTTCGCACTGATCTAAGTTCATTCTGGACTAACCATCCCTTGGGCTCTGCCGACTACAAACACCAAATCACTTCCTATAATTTGAAATATAACCAAGCCAAAATACATGGGTCAACTCAAAATTTCTATTGATCCACATCACTGAAATTCAAGCACACTTCTTTCCAGACATACCATGTCATACTCAACATCGATTGCAAAACATTATCGATTTCTCAGAATCCCACATATAAGGCATCAATCATACATTACCATCTTATTATTGCATCAAATCATTATTATTTGTTTTGGTATCATTATAAATTCAGTAGATCAAACACAAAATAGCCACATATTTAGACTTATTGTATGAAACACTCAATGACAACCAGGAGGGTCAAAGGACTTACAAATGCGGAAGCAACTTAAAATGATCGTGGAATCAACTTTGAATAGTCCCAGAAGCAACATTGAGTTATTGTGAAAACAACTTTGAGTAATCGTGGAAGCAACTTTGATTTGAAATGAAATCGAGTAAGAATCCAAGACATAAATCCATGTCCTGATACCAATATGTCATACCCTGATTCCGTGACCGAATGTAACTACTGGACGTGATGTCATATAATCTAGATTTCACTTGTACATGGTAAAGCCAACACAGTTAATGATATTTATCAGAAAATAACAACATTGCAACGAAAATAACAAATA